>NSMO01000341.1:29901-46684 GCA_002588565.1 Coelastrella sp. UTEX B 3026
ACCTCTGACAGCTGTTACCACAGCACCAGCAGCAGCATGTAACACTCCACAACAGCTGGTGCCAGCAGCAGCAGCAGCAGAAACTAGCAAAGGTGCAAGTCCAGCAGCAGCAGAAGCCAGCACTCTGGCAGCAGCAGCAGCAGCAGTACTGCCAGTGTCACCTGCTCTACATGGCAGCATTCAGTCAGCCTCTGCTGCTGCTGCTGCTAGCGATAGCAGTTTCCGATTCAATACTGCTGCTGCAGCAGCAGCAACCCCAGTCGCAGCAGTGGTACCGGCCCAATTAGCAGGCGTGCCAGCAGCAGCAGCAGCACATAAAAAGCCGTTGAGCCCTCGGCAACGCACACGCAGCAGTGTTGCAGCAGCAGCAGCAGCAGCAGCCGCTGCTACCACTGTGATGGTGGCAAGCCAGCCAGCCCCTGCTGCTGCTGCTGCAACGCCACAAATGCGGCGGCGAACAGCAGCAGCTGCTGTTGCAAATGCTGGAGCTTCAAAAGCTCAAAGCTCAACAGCGGCAGCAGCAGCAGCAGCTCCGCTGAAGGTCCTGATTTCGCTGAAAGACGTTGACGCTGAAACAGCAGCCGAGTACAACTTGCTGAGGTGCATGTGTGGTGCGAAGACCTGCAGAAAATGGCTGTGATACGTGTGTTTGACTTGAGCCATGTTTTTGCAGCAGCGGCACTTGGTTGGCAGTTTCTGCTATCCAGCATGCTTGTTGGTGACTCTATGGCATTGTGTTAACAGTGTTGTCATGTCTGTCGTGAATTTCTTTGTCAGCAGCAGTGGTTTGTCAGATTACAGTTTTGTGGTTGTGCTATAAAGTTGAATTGTTGTCACGCTTTTGGCATAATTGTTATAACAGTGTTGTGTCAATGCTCCAATGGTACATGTCGTCTTCTTGGATAGTTGTGACAGTTATTAAGCCATGCAACAGGATAGATGCGCTGGCAAGAGCTGCTGTGTCATGCATGGGGGTCGCCACCCATAGTTGTGAAGTTGTGCATGTCGCATCATCGTGAGCATTACACCAAGTTGCTTGTCTTGCAAGACCACTTGGTCAACGGATTTGGGGTGCATGCACCTCTGCTGATATAGCAGGTTGATATGAATTGTTCACCAGCATGCATACTTCTGCCTTTGATCCATGCTTGTTCCCAATGTTCACAAAGTATCTTGAAGTTTTACTTCTGTTATGAAAACCCATTCCAATGATTAAGAGCCTATCCTACATCACTCGTGTCGATGCACGATAGCCACCCAAAGGACCAGATGTCACTTGAAGTGCCTCTGACACCAGTTACAAAGGGCCCTAGCACGTATCGCGCTTGCCACGCTGAAGTTGGTTTGCACCGTGCAAGGACCCCGGCTGCACAAAGTTCGCCGGGGACATACGAAGCTGAGCGTAAAGCATGGCGGAACACGACTCAAAGTCACATGATCACCTACTGCTATACCCGGCCGGATATACCAGCCCCCCCCCTAAGACTCCCCGATTTTTGGGCGCTGCGTCATTGCTGCAGCAGTGTAGCCATCATCGTCGTCTTGCTCAAAGCTTTCTCTGACTGGCCCCTCTCCAGGGCTTGAGAACCCTGAAGCCTGCTCTACTGCTGCTGCTTGCTCATGCTGCATTCAGGTGCTGCCCCAAACCGAAGCATCCGGTGGTACTGCTGTCCATCCTGTGGCAGCACTGGTGCAACCCATGTCTGCAATGCCATGCTGTACTGCTCTCCAACTGCTACTGCTGTTACATGCTGCGGCCCTTAGCTCCACTGCAGCACAACTACGTGTTGGGCGAGCTGTCATCTACAGTAGCCACTGTTCTGGCCTGACCTGCATGCCACCTGTTTAGTGAACATGCCCCACATCATGATGCCAAAGGACCAGGCATCAACAGCAGGACTCATGCCGCCATGCCGCAGCAGCTCAGGAGGCACATGACTCATGGTGCCCACAGTGTTGGCCGTGCGATGCGCCGGGTGCTGCTTTACGGTGCGAGATAAGCTGCACAGCATGAACCCAGAACAAAGGCGCAAGCAGCAGCAGTTACTGCAACTTAGGTGCAATTATGGAATTGATGACTGACCAGTCATGCCATGGCACATGACGCGCTGAGGGCGTGAAGTCATGCAAGAGACGTGCAGGAGCGCAACACGACATGAAGGGGAGACGCTGGCACAACCACCACTGGACAGTCCGAACGCAGCTGCAGATCCATCATGCGCATGTTGGGTCTAGGCCTATATAAAGACGTTCAAAACAAGTCCTTTGCTACTGCTCTGAAAGAATAACCTCTGCCTCAAACAGATGAGTCCCAGGCCTGAGGTCCAGACCCCGGCAAGCAAACGCAGTTATCCTGTTACCCACCCAAGGTCTGCCAGCTTTGCCACCATACTGCACTGTGCAATCTGGCTCCTACTCACGAACACCTCCAGAGCATTCTGCAACCAAGCAAAAGCAAGCGAATCAATGATTTCCATTGGCTCCCGCTTGAAGCAACCTGTTAGCGAGTGAACAACACAGCTGGCAGCAACGCATAGCAATAGCTAGGCCATGAGGCTGGCTCTGGCAAACGGCGATAGCTTATCATGCATCCCTAGTGGTAGGATTAAAATGCCCAGAATCATGTTATTCAAGTGCATGAGGCAGTGAAAGGGACTGAATGAACCAACCCATCAACGGACCAGGGCACAATGCAACACACTCCTAGCATGCAGGGCCTGTAGCCCACGCGCTGCACCTTGCAGTAACAACAAGCGCTGCAGCATCTGCTCGTTTCCCTCTTCATCTGGAGACCAAGCAGCGGCTGCAGAGTTGCTCAAGGTGCCAAGATCACAGTACTCCTACACAGGGGCGACACAGAGCCTAGCTTAATACAAGTGCACAGCCTCAACGTACACATGAATCATCATCTGAGATGATCTTAGTCAAAACTGATCAAAGCATGGTGATCACCGCACACTGCAGCTTACACCTTGATGTAGTTCGGGGAGTCTGATGTTCTGTCCGCCTACCAGCATTGCCAGCCTGACAAGCCAAGCAGCAGTTGCAGACGGTTGAACTAGCCTTCTTGTGACAGATTGAGTCCCCACATGGCTGAACCAGACCTCAAGCACAGGAGGCAGGCAAACAGGCAGGCCAATGCGCAGGCGCCACTCACCAGCACTAGCCAGGTCATGGCACTGGCTGCTGCTTGTCCTGAACTCCTGGATGCCCTCAGAGCCGCAGGAGAGTCAATGATGCCGGGGTCACCTGCTCATGTCTATGCGCTCTCTTCAAGACCCAGTGGTGCTGCTGGATGCTGACGAGCTTGCAATAGAGAGAGAGAGGTTACAGTGGATACCTCACCATCTAGAATGGTACTCTCCACACCCAGTAGGAAACCAACAAAGGATAACACCAGATGAAACTATGTCAAGCACTCGCTCTCTGTTTTCGCTTTTATGTCCAAGTTGCGACCACGCGTGCCTGGATGGGCTGCAGACAGAACAGATTGCAGGCAAGAGTCAGGAGCAGAAGCTTATGTTGAACAGTGACCCAACGTAACAGCGGGCTCCTTGATTGTGGCATTCACCGACCGGGAGCGCAGCACGTAGTCTACACCTTTACAAGCACATCCTGTGGGGCAACCTACACTACCAAACGTGTGTTGCCTAGTTCAAAGTACGGGCTGAAGAATGGATGTATTGGCTCCAATACATGATGGACCTGCCGCTGCTAACACACGACAGATGCCCAGTTCAGCATGTGCAGCATGCAACCACAAAGTCTGGATGCGCATCACATTTTGCCAGCCAAGTGCCTTGCCTGCTGCTCCTGGGAGCCACTGCTGCATCTGGGGCAGGCAGCACAGCCTGGTCTCTACTTACTACTGCTGACAATGCTTAAGCTGGAGCTGCAGTGCTGGCTTTGCATGCTCTGCTCAGTGCCACCATCCCGTTCTAGAGGTCTGACCCCATGCGCTGCTTTGCTGTGGAGCAAGTTGCACCATGAGGCGGTGCACGGGCCGCCTGTGGCAGCTTGTAACCGGGTGCTGCCACTGCTGCTGCTGCTGGTGCCACTGGCGACAAGGCAGCAGCAGCAGCCAGGAGACATGCTCCCGACTCCCCTGCTCTCAGCAAATCGGCTCCAAGGCTTGGGCTGCTGCTTAGTGCGGTTGCAAGACATAGATCCTGTCTAGGAGCTTCTGCTTGGCGCCAGCTTTCCGAACAGCACAGTCAAGTGACGCAATGTGATCCTGATGCAGGTGACCCAGCATGTACAACCAAAGACACAGCTTGAACATGAGGAGGTAAAAGCCTGAGTGTTGCTACTGATGCTAAGCTGAGTGCAAAGTAGTTGTGCTCCATCCAGCAAACTAAGCGCTCTCATCAGCACGTTGCAAGCCCAAGCAGCACGTCAACAGCATAGCCTTCTGCGGAGCAGGGCTGACAACACATTGCATACCAAGTGGGCTTTGCTGATGCTAGTGTGTAGTTAGCTGGTGATGTAGTACGAGCATGGCAGATGCAGCATTCATTCAACGCTGCCATACGCATATGCATGAGCTAGATCAGGCCAAGCGTAGACTGTTGATGCATCATGGGCCAAGCCGCCACTTGCCTGCTGTTGCTCACAGTGTTGACTGGCGACCAGCAGCCTGCTGCTTGTTGCTGTGTGCTGCCGCAGGGCTTGGGACTGCAGAAGTTGCTTAACGGCTAGCGCTGCTGCTGGCGCTGGCGTGGCTGCTGCTGCTGCTGCTGCCGCCAGCCACACTAACTTGGGAGCCTTTCAGCAGCAACAGCAGCAGCGGCAGTAGCAGCTGTCAAAAGCATCTGTTTGGTCAAAGCTGTGTGTGTTTGCTATCATGTGCGTGTGTGTAGTTCCAGCTGCATAAGCTGGACGAAAAACAAAAAACCGAGAGGTTCTATTTCGTGTTCACTGTTTGCTGTCAGCAAACATCATATTTACGCCAGTTGGCTGTGTCACTTCAGTTTCATCCGGTTAGTGGAGAGTACTGCCTGAGGCGGTGAGGTATCCACATGTAACACCCCTCTCTTAAAAAAAAAGCGGCACATGGATACTTTCACCGTCTCAAAAAGCACTCTGTGATCAGCCAGGAGCCTCCCAGATGCTGCAACTGACACATCTGAGACCTTGATTACCTAGCACCAGTACTGTTGTCTAGATTTACGGCTCACTACCTTCCACCTCAACTTCATCTAACAAGCCGTAGTCAGGCTGGCTCCACACCAAGGCATCATCCAGCTCCGGAATCTGCTGCAGCAGCTGCTGGTATACAGGCTGCACGGTTGCACGGACTTGCTGAACACTGACCGAGTGCTGGTCATAATCAGCTTCACGCGTTCCAAAGATCTGCATATGCAATGAGCTCAATACAGGCTGCAGCTGCTGATCACACCGTCGTAGGACATGCTCCCACGCTGGACGGCTGAACATCCTGCGAAACTTCATGTCATACACCTCTCCTTCTTGTACGACATGTCGCCAGGGAAGCCCCCCGCTGGCCCACTCGAGGAGTGTGTAGAACAAACTCTCCACATCTGTCTGCTCCGTGTGAAGTCCTGCGGCAGCTGTGTGAAGTCCTGCGGCTACTGCATGAAGCTTCAGGGCCCAGTAGCGGGGCTTGCCGCTGAGCTGATGGCTTGCTTGAGCATCTTTCAATGCTGCGACATGGTAGTCCAGCAAGAAACCTCTCCATTTGTCCCCCACTTTGGCAATGACAATGTTGTCGGGAGAGAGATCTCTGACAGAGAAGGCATAGAGGCAGACATGAGCATTACCCACAATAGTCAATCACAGTGGTTTGGCAGTATGTGTACGCATATGCGTGATAGCAGACTGTGACAATCTGGTACCATCAGTTCAAATCAATGTAAAAGAAAACCCGCACCTTGCAGCAGCAGCAAAGCCAGAGTTGACAGTCAACCCAGAGGCGCTGTAGCGACATCACAGCAACATATGAGAGACAAGCCTGGGTATCTTATAACAACAGCACAACAAGAAATGGCAGTCAAATTGAGGAGTCTTGCAGCAACAGCACAACAACATACCACAGTACACCCTAGAAATCTTACGGCAACATCAGATCAAAGTACAAGGGTGAACCAAAGGTGCCTTGCAGCAGCAGCAATGCAAGGAGTGCCTGTCACACAGCATGCGTATGACATTGAACCCTAGACGTCTGTGGCAGCAACACAACAAGGCAGACTCCGGTGGTCTGGCAGCGGAGAGACACACACACACACACAGAGAGAGAGAGAGAGAGAGAGAGAGAGAGAGATAAAGAGAGAGAGAGAGAGAGAGAGAGAGAGAGAGAGAGAGAGAGAGAGAGAGAGAGAGAATATGAGAGAGAGAGAGAGAGAGAGAGAGAGAGAGAGAGGGAGAGAGAGAGATAGGCCTTGGTACCTTGAGCATGAACAGCGCTTCAAAAGCAAAGCCCAAAGGTCAGCTGCACCAGGGCAGTCCTAGTCAATCCCTACAAAACAGCAACACACCTGTGCAGGTAGTGCTGCTCTGTCAACCGCTGCACAACATCACACACATCCAGCAGCGCAGAAAGCTTGAGCCTGGGTGGTAGATCCTTTGTGATGTGTACGCCGAAAGGTTCCATCACATAGTAGTGGGAAAGCTCTCCAACCAGCCTCTGAAGCTCTTTGCAGAAGCCGCTGGAATCACCAACAGCCAGCACCTGAGGCATCCCCGGGCCTGCCAGCTGTTTCTGCTGCATAATCTCGAGCTGCATTGCATGCAAACAACAAAACAAACGTAGTAAGACTGTTCAACATGCTGAGCAGACTTCATTACACGAAGCAACAAGGGCTAGTTGTTTCCTGAATGTACTGTATCAGTTGTCCTGACATACGGGTGCATCAAAGCAACCCTCACCAATGGTGCTGCCCTCAATACACACACCTCACGGTCAATCTGTCCTTTGGCCCCAAACTTGACCACTACTGATGCATCCTGGTTGCTGCATGACGCCTTGTACACCAATCTTCTATTGGGGATGTTTGCTATGGGCGTGCAGTTGTCCAGGAGGACTGTCTGCCCACAAAGCAGGCGCACTGGGAATTGTTGCAGAGGTGTGCTTGGTATATATCCCAGAGAAGCTGCCGGGGCCGCCAAATATGACATCAGCAACTGCAGCACGACAGTAACGGCAGAATTGCTCGGCAATGGCCGCAATCCCAGACGGCTACTGCTGGCACAGCGCAACTGCTAATGCTGACGAAGCCTGTCAAGCTCCATTGAGCACAATGATGGCTGCAGATCAATGCTGAATGGCTATAGCCTCATTGGCTCGCTTGTAGACACAGCCCAGCAGTAGTGCTCCTTGTCCCGCAGGAGTGCAGGCTGCACCATGGGTTGACGCACCTCATAACCAGTTGCGTCAGGCTGCCACTCCAAAGGCTCCTTGCCAGACCGCCAAACAATCCCAGATCTCTCAAAGCGCCACAGCTCAACAGCATCCTTTCCTGCAATGCACTGGATTATGTGCTCACGTTGTGGTTGAGCATCAAACATGTGCTGGGCGGCAGTGTAGACCTGCAGCAGTGAGGTGTACACATGCACACACACTCGTGATGGGTTCACCAGCTGGGGGCAAACACGATCGTGTCTAGAGACGATGCATCCAAGTCCATGCTACTGAACTTGCCTCTCAGGCAGTTCCAGTGCCTTGCTAGGTCAACTGGGCAACATTTGTTGGTTTGTAGGCACGGAGCAGCTGTTTCTTCTTGCGTTATACCAGGCAGAAGTTGCAGGCCAAGTAGCACCAGTGGCTGCTGGACATGCAATGGCCACGCCAGAGAGGGTCTATTGCAGATCATGTTGGAACAACCAGCATACGATCATCACCGTTCAACAACAATACTATGTGTGTTTGATGGTCATGGTCGCTTTGCTGCACTGAGCACATGAAGCACTTGAAGAGCGCATGAATTGACTGTGCGTAAGGGGGCATGACGTGTGCATATTGACGCTGCTTGCAAAGGCTGGCCAGGTGTGGAGGGCACCATCGCAGATGGTGAAGTATTCATAGTGTCTGCTCTCCCACAGATGCAATGTTGCAACTGACTGGCCCATGCAGTAGACCCACTTGCATCACCGCCGCCCACACTAGGGTGGTCCTACGTTCATGCACAAGCAACGCACCTGGCCGATGGCAGTCATGTAGTCATCTTCTGAAGACAGCCTGTACGTCAGCTCCGTACACGACTCGAGAGTTGTCCAGAAAGCCTGCATAGGGCAAAGCAATGCACTGGTGTCGTTTCATGGGGCCTACAGACCTGCAGCATGATCTGCAGCGCATCCCTGCACAACCGCCAAGCGCACCAGCTGACACTTCCATAGAAAACAATGCAGCAAGTAGTTGAGGATGTGCAGTCAGTCAGCTGTCACTGGCTCATGCACAGCACACCAGGCCTTGCTGCTCTGACATGACCACTACACTGCAATGAACTGGCTCCACGGCATCACACCAGCCCACAACAGTAGCCGTCATGTATCAGCATAGATGCCCTTGGCCCCCATGCAGCCTGGCACGTTGCCTCACCTCCTTCGACGCAGACAGCGCCAAGTCCACCTTGGCCGCGGGCATGGAATAAAAGGTCTTGTTGTGTGTGTCAAGGACGAAGCGGGATTGCCGTCTGCCATAGTGGGCCTTTCTGATGGCTTGAAACAGCTTAGTCGCCAGGACCTGCACAGGTAGAGCAGAGTGTGTACCAAATCAGACAACCTCTGCTGAAGTCACCATTCATGATACTACTAGTGCTGCACAGATTTGGCTTTGTACCCCCAGAAGACAACCACAACTGCTTGTGACACCTGTACTGTGACATGGTTGTACCTGCACTCCATCTTCATTTGTGGTGTCCTTCCAGTCGTTCTTAAACTTCCAATCAACATGGCCAGGCAGTGGTGTGTACCATACTGGGAACAGTTGAGGCTTCGGAGTGCGCCAAGCTTCTAGTAGCTCCTTCCCGATATCTGCATAATCTGTAACACTGAGTCGCTGCCGCTTGAACTCTGACACCACTTTGCGTGCTGCAGCTGCAGCTGCTTCTTGTGCCACAAATTTCAGTCCCTGTTGGTGCCTCAACCCATCGTTGCCGCTACCTGCAGTGTTGCATAACACACACCAGAAAGACTCACAGGATCTTCCCCATCATGACTTCAGCCACCATGTGCCAGAGGAGATGATCCCAAGCCATGCTGATGTTGCTGGTGCCGCTGCTTGCTGGCAAAAAAGGCGCTGATGATGCTGACACGCTGATCTTCGCCGGCAGAACAGCCGCTGGTGTGTCCACAGGCTGATGCTTGCTGGCAGAACAGGCACTGGCAATACTAATACACGCCACTGCCACACACCCTACTGTTGCTGTTGATGCATGCGGCAGGCAACCATGCGCAATCAATCACCAACATTGCAGCTGCTGCATTGAAATGCTGCTCCTGGCAAGCATATGCGTGTGATCCCCATGCACCCCCCCCCCCCACTAGCCCCACTGCTGTTGCCTGGCTTCAGAACTGGGCACCTTATTAGGCCGCCACCAACACTGCATGGTTTACCAATCCAGAGCCACAAGTGGACTGCTGCTGCTGATGTCAACTGATTTAGAGCAGCTACCCAACCCAGCATTGGCTGCTGCTGCTGTGAGCTGACCGCTAATGCCGGTAAGCAGCAAGTTGTGGCCTGAACAGGCAACAGCTGCCCAGGGCGTACCTGTCGGTCCTAGTGACATCCCACGCACCGCTGCTGCTGCTGCTGCTGCTGCTGTGGGTCCGCTGTCACTGCAGAGTCGGGAGCTGCCATGCAGATGATGGTTGTGTTGCAATGTGACTACAGCTTAAACATGACCAGGCAGTATCCACATGCTGGTGATGCTGACATAGCACCTGCTGATGATGAAAAATACATCAAGGCCCTGCTGGTTGACCGATACCGGTCACTACTGGTGGTCGATACCAGTCCTGATTGCTGCTAATAAGAATTGTCCAATCAGACCATGGCCGGCGACCTGCTGCAACAGCTGCTCCGCCAGTACGCGTATGGCCCCTCCGTGAATGCTGTGGCTTACTCCACGCATCCCCGCCGCTGCCGGCCCCGGCACTGCTGCCGAGTGCCACTGCGCATGTGACGCTGACTCACTGTTGTTTGCTGGCCGAACAGGTGCTGGTAATGCTGACGCTTTGCTGTAAGCCCAGTATACTTGTAACCAGAGCTATTCACAGTTACCACCCCAACAAACCCAACATATCCCTGGGCAATGAAGCCCAGCGCACAACATACAGCGATGTGCCCACCCATTGCCACTGCTACTGCTTCTGCCACTGCTGAGCATGCCAGACCAGCACTACCGTATATTGCTGCTGTGGCTGCTGTTGATGCTCAGTGTGGCAAGCATATGCAGTGTAACTCAGCCCTTGCTGTCGCCGCTGCTGTCGCCTGGTGAACCTGCCAATACTGCTCAGCGCTGCTGCTATGTCTGCTAATCACATGAGCACTGCGCCAGCATGCCAACGGATGCTGCACTACATATCGCCGCAAGACCAGCTGCTGAAGACACACGCCCCCCTGGACTAAAAGCTAATGTAGAGCGCATGGGCAGCAATGGCCACGCAGGTTGCCATACACACCTGATCGAGCTAGGAGGCTTGCCCTGAAGGCCTCGTCGCCTCCTTGCACAAACAACCACTCCAGCTGCCGGTCTTCCATGTCTGCCACCAAACTCGCAACACGACCACGCTCCACTGCGTTGGGAAAAACTCTCACCAGGCGGGCCTAAACCTGCTCTGGTGTTGGTACAGGCATGCTGGCACTGAGGAGCAGATCCGCATGAATGGTACAGAAGTAGAATGCATGCTTAATGCTCACGTACTAATACTCGGGTACAATGCGAATGCTGCCACATGAGTGCTTGGCAGTGCGAGAGAGCAAGCAATGTAACAGCACAGGTATGCACGAGACTCAGCCATGTCATGACTGAATGATGACATGTTGAGGAACCTAAGCAGGCACCAGCAAGGATGTGCACAGCAAGACAGTGTGCATGTTGCAGGATGTATAATCAGCCAGCATCTGGACAAGAGCGATGATGAGCATGGACGAGCCCAGATTGGGCACAACATAACATAATGATGTGATGGTGGTTGGCAGCTGACCAACCAGCCACCACTCTGCCAAAACTGCACCACGCACCAGAAGCTTCCTACTTCGTCCAAAGAATGTTGCACTACTAAGCAGCTGCTTATGCTGCCGCGGAGGGCCTGAGGGAAAGAAGCATTAAACCAGCAACACGAAGCATAGCTCAGAACCTTCTTGGATGCAATGCTAGCCCGTTGAATATGCTGCACATGCTGCAGATCCGCACAATGCAGAACACAGTAAGGCTGAGCTGAGCATCTTCAAGCCTTGCTGATTCGCAGGAGTGCCTGCAAGGGCTCGCTGGCTGCATCCACTGCGTTGTTTCACGACCACTGCAGCACCTGCTATGCTGCGCATTGCATGCAAGGCCCTGGGAAAGAGCCCAACGGCAAGACTGGATTTCTGCGCAGAATTTTACAGCAGCTAGCGCCGAAGGCAACCCACCTCAAAGCCGCAGCCGGGACACCTGTTGTTGTAAAGGCTTCATAATCGTCAAGCAACTACAACCAGCGCCAAGCAGAAGTTCAAAGGGCGTGTCTTGATTCAAGTTGATTGGATGGAGGAACCCAAAGTGGCACCGAAGATACCGGTCGAAGCGTAAGTAAGTCAAGAACAGCTGTAAGGGCGCAGCTTCGGCGCATCAACTCACGCCCGCACTGCTAGCGGAGACTCATGTCGCTGAACCCGCTGGATCTGACAGAATGCCAAGGACTCTGTGATGCGATCATGTTGATTATTTGTGTCTTAATCCCTCGTTCTTGACAATGAGCTCGTTGCTGGCGGCCTGGCATGTGACCTTGGCATAGCACCCGCTAGGGGGGGGGGGCCTAACCAGTAGGCGGAAGTGGGGCTAAGACCTATTAGAAAAAAGAGGATCAACACTTCCAGTAAGACAAACAAACAAAAATGTTTTGCTCTGAGCGCTTAAATGTACACAGCAAACACGACGGGGGTGTCAGTAAAAAATCAATAGTTACTTGCAAGTAACTCCGAGCAAGGCTTGCGGCACTCACTCAGCTCGGAGCTGTCATAGCATCAAGATGCAGTTCAAACAAGAGTGACATGCACGCGACTGCACTGCCCCCCGCAGAGATGCACCCGGTGCAGGTACAACAAGTAGGCCCGGACAGTGCGTTCACGTTGAAGCTGCAGTACACCCACTCATCAGACCAACAGCAGTACATACATCAATTTATCATCATCATCAATTTACAC
This sequence comes from Coelastrella sp. UTEX B 3026, assembly GCA_002588565.1. Classification (NCBI taxonomy): domain Eukaryota; kingdom Viridiplantae; phylum Chlorophyta; class Chlorophyceae; order Sphaeropleales; family Scenedesmaceae; genus Coelastrella; species Coelastrella sp. UTEX B 3026. Next base: position 42,263 of record NSMO01000341.1, read on the forward strand.
ATTTTCAGCAAGAAAACACCAGGCGAAGCCAAAAGGTGCCTTCCGGTACCAGACAACAGGTACCCCAGTCACGTGGGCGCTCCAAAGAGCATATCTGACAATGTACACCACATGGAAAGGCCGAGTGTGGCCATACACTGCAGAGCACACCAGAAACTGGAATGCCCCACACAGGCAAAAAGGCAGCAACATTGCCATTCAGCAACCCCTACAGAGGAGGACAAAGCCTCCTAGGACGACTCCATAGAGAAGGCGGTAACAGACCGCTACAGGAAACACACGACTTACGACTGCCATTCAGCTGCATGTGCCAAATCCCAGTGCAAAGAACTGGGGTATATATTGCATGGACAACAATGGAGCCACCAAGCTGCCTGCTGTGTATGGATGCTGTACCAATGATTATACTGATACTGCCTTGAGGATTAGAGGGACAGTGGTCAGCATGTCGCCCCCGTGTGCCCATACAATGCGTAAAACAGCACCATACAGTAGTGCACACCCCGCAACAGTAGCAGTTGCCAAAGCCAGCTGCAGCTTGCCACTACCATGCGGAAAAACGCCCGAAAAACCACATGGCTGCTTCTATAGATATGTCCGCACTAGACTATTCTTTGGACGGACCCTATCTGTCGACAACACAGAGGCCTGAGGTCTAGTACTGCGATGGGCACTGCTGCAACCAACTTTGGCCTCCAGCGCAGCCCAGCTGCTCCACTTCGCCACCATGATACAGCGTCCCGTTGATACTCGTTGTCAATGAGCATCCACTATCCCCAATAGGCCGCTAGAACTTGGGATGACGCAGTACATACACACGCTTTCAAAGGCAACAGGCTGTAAGCAACAGCTTAAGCAAGTCCCAGCAGCAGTAAACTTCAACTGTTGAATTGAATCTGGTCCCAAATGGCACACTGTCTCAAAGCATTGCTTAATGCCATTGCCCAACGTGAACGGCAAATGCTGAAGGCAGAGGTAGTACGGGAAGATGCAACAGTCAGTACCAAGCAAGCAATTGGGCCAACTAACAAACAATGCCATGTAGTACAACCACTTCAAAGCTTCTTGCAGCTTAACACATTGTAAAAGTAACGGAGCCAATGCAACAAGATAGTGAATGGCGTCACTGTGAATGGCATCCGTTGTAAGTGATGTTGTCATTCTGAATGTGATCTTCTAGACATGCTTGTATTACGCCTCAAAACCACATATGCAAAACATGCTACAAGCAAGTGATATTGCACCGCCGGTCGACGATGTTTGGCGCTTTAGGCTACGCAAATGCAAAGCATCTGACAGACTGTACTATCAAGGTTTGCGCTCATCTAAGCTTCATAACTCAATGTTCAAAAAACACCAACTCGACGCTGCGTCATGACCACCTTGAATTTCGAAATTCTGAAACCTGATAATGGAGTTCTATTTGTTGACAAGACTAACAAATGCTTCAAAGCTACGGCGGCTGGTGTTATAACGCTTGTGTTATCAAGTGCAGCACCCCCCCCCCCTCGAAACTAGGATCAATAACTATGTTGCACATGTGCCAATGTCATCATGCCAACCTCTAAATGCACTTGTCAAACTGTGTCTTGCACTATGCACCAAGGCGTTTTCAGGCAGTCAAGGTTGTGCTAAACAAAACCAGATGCAGAAAACGTGCGACATGTGCAGCAAGTTAGCCAAGGATGAAATTGATACTGCACCGGTCAGCATGCGCCGAAGAAAAAATTGAGTTAGGGCCACCGCCTGGTTTCAAAACTCAATCGCTAGGAACTCGGACAGCATAAGCTGGTAGAGTGACAGACCTTGGTATGTGCTGATTAGACACCATGTGTGCTGATGAAAACAAATTGGCAATGTAGGGTGCAGGCAAAGGTCACAAGATGCTCAAAAGATATTACCCTGAAAACACAGATTGCTCTGAGTGCAACTGTTACACCGCAAATCAAAACACCGATATATGGCCCAAAGTATGTACCAACTTCTGAATGTTGGCCGCTACTTACACGCATACATACATGCATGCCTTTCACAGCACGGGCTGCACACTACTAAAGACCACTACTTGAAACACTGCAGCCAATGGCAATAGACTGTTAGCCGAATCCGTTAGTCAACCGGCCATGTGGTGGCCAAGTAATACAGCCGAAAACACCACACGGAATACCTGAATGCTTCAAAGCGTGCAACCATGCACCGGCAGGGTCGCGAGATCTTTGATAAGGTCACAACAGGTGTCAAATAAATGAACATTAGAACCTTGTTTGAGTCCACCAGATTCCAATGTAGTGTGCTAACACTGACAACAACAAAATGCCCAACACTGAAAACCCTGATGCCGGGCAATTTCAACATAATCACATAGTACAGTTTCACATACTACAGTTCACAAAGTGGTCACACTTATACTACGTAGCCACAGGATCATAGACACACACTAACGGTAGGGAATGTGGAGTCGCCCGACACACACATTACCCTCCCCAAACTTACGCTAGCGCTCTACTGAATGCGCTATGCGGAGCTCGTTCACACATTCACTGACACACACTGTCACACATACGCCAAGTCTGCAACACTCTAGAAACATGCTTGCACCGTGACTTGCACGCTACTTAAATGGAATCTGTAACCCACATTCTCGAGACCAGTCAGTCAACCATAAGGGGCATAACCTTGTCAGAAAGTAGCACGTCGTAAAGACCGTCCTGAACCCAAAACCCTGCAGTTCTATACCCTCACATGCAAACAAGTTCACCCACAGCAAATTCATGCCCACACACAAGATTGATGATGTGAAATACATGATGTACACATATAAGTACTGTCAATAACAGCATGCAACCATATTTTCTGCAGCCGTCAACCGCTACCAACCAAATTTTGTCACTGATACTCCTGAAAAGATTCCCCATCCCAATCCCCACAGACAACCCACCATCCATTTCATGCTCATGCCCCTATGAAAGCTGAGCGTTGTGAATACCCTCTGCTGCAAAACTATAATGTATCTCATTAAATGCGTTCTGCTGCTTGGCTGCAGCTGGACAACGTTATAACATGTCAGACCTTTCAACATACGAAACGTTATAACACCCACAGATATGCCCTGCAGCCACCAGCACTGCCTGAGTCAAGCATTGTTCTACATGAGAGCCTCTGATCGCTCAGTTCGCTTCAGCACTAGGTCACTGGCTGCTACAGACCATTCCGTATGCTATGATCCATCGGCTGTCGCCGCCGGTGCTGCTGCTGCTGCTGCTGCCCCAAACAAGCCCCAGCCTGGTAAGCAGCAATGCATTCCATACTAGCAAAGCGGTCTCAAATCTTGATCTTGTCCCTGTCACCGCCGCATGGCTGCTGCTGCTGCTGCTGCTGCTTGGCTACAGTGCACCGGTTGGCACCTCAGCGCATCAGCGTCGGAGATTCCCCAAACTTTGGCGGTGAATCTGCAGATGCTGCTTGCATTTTTGGCCCGGCTGCCTGGCATGCCACGGGAACTGCTGGTGCCGGAGCTGAAGCATCACCGATCAGATACGCACAACCGCATGGCACGACGTCAATTTCGGTGGTGTTGCCTTGCTCCTGCTGCTGCTGCTGCTGGTCTCCAGGCTGGATTGTTGCTGCAATAACCACCTGCAATGAATTGGCAGTGTACAAGTTAGCAAAGTAAATAAGGCGAATAGCAGTGGGAACAGAGCTCCAACAAACAAGCTCATGGACACAGTGCGTGTGCCAAGTGCCAGAGATGGTCTCATTCAAGTAATGCACATTGTGCAGTAGCACTCCGACTGGCAGCTTATGCAGTACATACATGATCCAGTGAGCAGGTATACTTGTTGCTTGCAACTTGTCTGTTACAGCGGATGCTCATGCTACTGCTGCTGCTGCTGCTGCGGCTGTGCTTACCTTTGGTGTTGTGCCGCAGATCTCCCGGGGCATAGGCCTGAAATATGCCGTATAAGAATACGTCTGAATGCCGAGCATATATGCTTGCAACCGCTCCTTTGGGGGCACCTTAGCGTCCTGCTCCTGTTGTTGCTGCTGCACGATCAAGCAGGGTTGTATCGTTGAGTATTTGCTGCTGTTTGCCAGGAATACTGCATCGACTTTTGCTGGGGCTGGGGCAGCTGCTGCGGATCCTGCTGTGTCTGGTTGCACTGCTACGGTGAACTGCAGAGGTATCAGCCCGTCTGTGTCTGCTGTACAGGGTCCCTGTTCGGCGACCTGGCCGATGCCGACCACCCCTAACATCAGCTCGTTTGTTTGGGCTTGAATCGCGGTGGTCCAAGAAACAGAGGTGCTGGACTTGACAGCAAGAGGCCGCGCTGAGCAGCTGTGGACTGCAAAGCCTGCGTGCGACAACAGTAACGTATATTAGGTGCAAGTTTGCTTGATGTGCTGCCAAACGACGAGGCTTGC
>NSMO01000342.1:0-19320 GCA_002588565.1 Coelastrella sp. UTEX B 3026
AGCATTCCCACCAAAGATATACCCCGCCAACGCATTGAACGCCTTCATACCAGCACTTGCTGGATTGATGTTGCTGCCGCTGCTGGGCATATTGTCCAAGCTGGTTTCGGCGACTAGGAAAGGTTGGTACTGGCGTATTTGAAACTTTGAGGTTCTCCTGTAAAGCCGCAGGCATGCATTGAAACTCTGACACATCAACACAGCAGAGTCCAAAAGTGACTCGAAGTCGCTAGGTTGCTAAGGCGCCAGCCGACGGCTGGATAGCTATGGTGTCCAGCAATGACCTTATCATAACAATACAGCAGTGTTGCGCACACACTATGACCACTGCAGTCAATCGCAGCGCTGCAATGGGCTTACATCGGTGACTGGGATACCAAAGGTAGGGCTGAGTATAGGGATTGGAGCTGTGGGTTGTGCAAGCACACCACTTCACGGACACCAACTGTTCTGGACTGCTGATGTTGCTGCTGCTTGTGGCATACATTCATTATGATAGTGGGGTTGCAGTACCTGGAGGAGCTGCTGCTGCTGCTGCCGCCGCTATGAATTGCAAGGGGTTGATTGGGAACTCAGAGCTCGCAAAACTATAAACACACATGCTGTGCTATGCTATGCCAATGTGACTCATTAAGCCAAGCCTTCAGTAAAGGACAGCTGATGATAGCGGTGCTGCTACTACTATTACCAAGTACCTGCTGCTGCTGCGCCGCCTGTCCCTGCTGCTGCTGCTGGTACTACAGCTCCCAATGGTGCTGCTGATACCACTACTCCAGCTGCTGCTGCTAGCACTGCTGCTCCTGTTGCTGGGCCTTTAGCTTGTCACAGCACTCACTTAAGCAACGTATTCTGTGGCGACTCCAACGCCGGCGTGGTATATGTCTGCAACATTTGCTTCCAAAAGTCTCCAAATGCTTCAAAAGAAAAGAACTTCTGGTTGTTAATGCTGTCCCAAGTGTCAATATGTTTGTTGATTCTGCCATTTGCGGGGTTAAAGCCGTACGCCGAGGTCCCTGTGAATGTTATAACAGGGTTCCACCATTTGCTGACTCCTAGGGCTTTAGCAGGGGTGAACTGCAAGACAGCAGATAGCATGACCAAGCAGCAGCGGCAGCGGCATGGGTTTCTTACAATGTGTGGGGCGTAGCAGTAGCAGCAGCAGCATGGGGTTGGTACGATGTGTGGCGCCTAGCAGCAGCAGCAGCAGCGGCAGCAGCAGGAAGAAGTTGGTACTTTCTGTGAGGTTGATGCATCATTGTGCTCCACCTGCAGCACTGTCACCAGCATCAGGAACGACATTCGCCACATGATCAATGCTCTCCAGTGTCAAGCCACTGTTGTCGTGGATGACCACGATACCCTGAGGATATGGTGATAACCCACGACAACGGCAGCTTTACACTGGGCCTGTAGCAAGGACAATGTGGTTAGCCTACCCTGAGGGTCAATTTGACAACAGCTGTCAATGTGACCGGTGCAATATGCTGATTGCACCCTCCAGGTGGTGGTCAAGCAGCTGGCAGATGGAGCCTGTCACCAGCATCAGGAACGATACCCGCCACATAATCAATGCTCTCCAGTGTGAAGTGGAAACTTCACCCTGGAAAGCATTGATTCTGTGGCGGGTGTCGTTCCTGATGCCAGTGACAGTGCTTGAAGCTGCCGATGTCATGGATGACCACCATACCCTGTAGCAAAGACAATGTGGTTAGCCTACCCTGACGGTCAATTTGACAAGAGCTGGCAATGTGACCGGTGCAATATGCTGAACCCACCTCCAGGTTGTGGTCAAGCAGCTGAATGGAGCCTTCACTACTCACCATGCAGAAGTTGGCGTCCTTCAGGATGGGATGGCTGGAAGTATCCTGCCATTCACCTCGTCTCCCTTCAGAAAGACACCGTGTCTTCCTGAAGGGAGACGCGGTGAATGGCAGGATACATCCAGCCTTCCCATCACCAAAAGACGCTTACTTCCTGCATGGTGGCTGGTGAAGGCTGCTTCTGCCAGCTGCTTGACCACAACCTGGCGTTGGCATTTGTCCCAGGAGACGCGGTGCGTGTTTGATGTTGGACCATTGTTAGGCTGAGTGGTGGTACACTTGTGGCTCCTGTTGTGTGCCCAGTTGACCTGCTGATAATGCTGCTGCAATGTTGCTGTACTTGGCAGCATGTTGCCACCACTGCTGATTAGGATCCTCTCATCAAAGCACCAATCTACCAGAATTTTATTGACTTAACAATTCGATACCACAACAAAGTGCCACAAATCAGACACAGCTGCTGAACAACATAAGCTGATCTGGTGTAAGCATTCCCATGCCAGCAAAAGGGCTCTCTAAGTCATTGCAAAGATGCTCGTTAGCTAGGTGTAACTGCTGTCGCTGCCGCGGCTGCTGTTGTTGCTTTCCCGTGTACCGTCACATGATGATTCGGATCCAAACTGCTGAAGTAGTAATGAAATGATCACGCAAACAGCATACTCATACCTTCATTGTCATTGTCCAGCGCGTTGTGATTTCATACTCGCCGGTTTGCTTGATATCATGAAGCTCAAACACAGGAGCAAACACTGCAGGATTACACAAAGACATTGTCAGGCTGTTGGTTGTGTTGCGACCACGTGTAGACACACTCCCGCACAGAAACAGGGACTTTACTGAACAAATATGAATTACTTTGCAGCATTATGCGGGTGGTATACACACAGTAGCGCGTATCCCACAGAGTTACAATGATGGCAGCAGTCAAGGTCCCTGCAGGCAAGGCCGACATAACACAAATAACCCAAGACTCTGCACTGCTGCTGCTCAGCCTCCCAGAACAGCCGCTTACACAGCAGTGAGTGAGAGGTAACATATGACCAGATGACCAGCAGACCTGCCAATGTATCTGCCAGTGCGTGAAATTAAGCTGCAACACACGCCCTTGATAGTATTGCTGGTGCTGCTGCTGCTTGCAGTTCATAGCTGGTGCTGCTGCTGCTTGCAGTTCATAGCTGCTGCTGCTGCTGCTGTTGCTTGCAGTCCATAGCTGCTGCTGCTGCTGCTTGCAGCTCATAGCTGCTGCTGCTGCTGCTGTTGCTTGCAGTCTATAGCTGCTGCTGCTGCTTGCAGTTCATAGCTGCTGCTGCTGTTGCTTGCAGTCCATAGCTGCTGTTGCAGCTTGCAGTTCATACCTGATTTGAGCATGCGTATGTTGAACATATATCCTTGCACGTTGCTGTACTTTGTGATGGGGTCCAGGAACGTAACCACGTCATCGTACCTATATGTCCAGGTCAGCCAGGTCAGATGTCACATGTACAGGGACTGCTGACTGTTTACTTTGCTGTAGACTGAGCTGGATGAGCATTTTGCAGCCTGGAGAGTTGTCGTGCCAGGGCATGGCAGTAATACACAATACACATCGCTGACATCAGGCCGGTCCTTTGAAACCTTTACGGAACCCATAACGAAGAGGTGATAGCATGTCAGTTTGCAGTCGACTGACATGCAATGCTGAAAGGAAGGTATCTTGATGGATGTGTGCTACTGCTCTTGCTTACTGGCTGGCATCTACGCCTTGGTCGTCGAACAGATGCGTCAAGTCCTCTTTCAGAAAGTCCATACGTTCCTGCAACATGCCACATTGGCTGAACAGGGTGCTATGGTGCAGGTGACCTACAACTGCTGTGTTATGAGCTGTAAAGAGTGCGAGGTTCTAGTTACTGCATCGTCCCTGAGTGCGCAGGGCTGCTTTCAACGGTCTTAGTGTTCGAATATGTTGATCGTATGTGTTTTACCTTCATATCTATCCTTGCAACCGTGTTGGCAGGTGCCTGAGCAGACCGGACCACAGAAGCCCGCTTCATACTGCTCGATTTGCAAGGCTTGAACGCAGCGCGGTTGCCTTGGCGCACACTTGATGCCTTGGAAGCACTGTGTCCGGCTTGTAAAGCGTGCATGGCTGTGAATCGAAGATGCGAGTCGTGGGTGGAGCAGTGGTACTGGACACCGCGACGAGGCTACTGCACCGCACGCTTGTGCTTCTCAGTATAGCAGGAGCTCATACAATGACAGGCGCGAACTCAGGTGGTGCAGCAGCTGGCCTCCTCGGCTGCGCTGAGCAAACAAACGGTCCAGTTGTACAGGAGTCATTTTGTCATGCTGCAGCTTGCCGCGAACAGTTCGCAGGACAGTCTTTCCGTGCTTACTGATGTGTATAAGTCGTTCATGCTTTGCCAGGAGCTTCCGCGGGGCCCGGCTCTCATCACAAATGACCTGAAGCTTGCGTAGCCGCTACAGCTAACGCTGTATGACATGCAAGTGATAAAATATGCTTGTTGATGTACGATAACGGCTATCAGTATGGGCAAGAGGGCGAGTGGCTCGGGGAGCTGCTGGCCTTACCCGTCGATCCCCGTTATCACGAGCCTGTGAGTCCTAGCTGCATATTGCGCGCTGATCAAGTCAAGGGCGTTGCACTGAACACTTCAAGGCTGCTGCAGGTCACGGTGGTGCAGTTTGATCAGCAGTATGAGGCACTCTGGGCAGGTAGGCTACTGCTGTCTGCTGTCAATCGAAACCGATGCATTTTGAACTGATACCCACACCATATCGGAGCGCACCAGCATACACGCAATGATGAACACATATCAGTGGCTTGCACCAGCATAGACAGTCAATCAGTCTTCATGCAGCTGCCCAGTCTGCACATCAGCTTTGACTGCAGTTGCCCTTGCAAAAGGCAGAAACAGATCAATTTGCTCTACTGCAGATCAATCCAGGACTCTGCACCAATCCCGTACAGCAGGGTCAGCTTGACCATCCGCTAGGCTGCGTCACCACACTGCTGTGTTACTGCTGTGTCCGCTGCAGGAACTGAATCCGGCATGCTGTATACGCTGCAATGCCCCATGCTCACAAGGTGTGATAGTAGCAGCATATCCAGCTCTCGGTAACACAGCAGTAACTCCGGTGACTGCTACATTGGTCTGCAGCAGCAGCAGCCAGCAGCAGCAGCAGAGGTCATGAATGTGTGGTGCAGCTGCAGCAGCAGGGGGGATCATGACTATGTGAGGTGTCAGCACTCCTGCAGCAAGTGGCCTGGTGCCTTGGACACAGTAGCAGGACAGTACGACAGTACAGTAAACCAGAAGGGCTGTTAGCCCACACGGGCTGTTGGTGATGAAGATAGCTTTAAGCAAACCACAAAATGGTCATATGTCAGCCGACCAGTTACAGTACTGTGAACGGTAGCAGCAGCCCCAGTGAGGGGTCCTTCACAAGCAGCTGATAGGCAGCTGATAGTCACCTGTAGTTCCCAACAGCAGCAACAGCAGCAAATCAAACCTTATGAAGTCAAACACAGCGTCGCTCTTTGTCTGGGCAGTAATTGTTTCAGATGGACATGTGCTTCTTTGTTTCCTACAATATAGCAGCCCTGCCTTTTGAGGCAGCAGCAAGGAGCTTTGTAACACAGCGTAGTATTTAAGCACAAACGTCATCCCCCAGCACAGCTAGCAGTCCATACATCCCTGCAGCAGCTGACCAGCAGTAAGTCTTGCACAAGCAGCTGATAGTCTCCCAATCAGCACAGAGGGCTGTCAGCAACATTCAATAGCAGCCAGCAGCAGTGGGAGCAGTAGCATCGTTTCCGCTGCTTATCATCATAGCTGCAGCTGCACATTGGTAACATGTCGAGGTCGGTATCGTATGCTTTGGTAGGCAGCATGTTGCACAAACACAGATGAAGGACAGCCAGTCAGCTCTCTCCATCGGTCCACGCATACCTACATACTGACAAGTGGGTGTTCATGTGTGTTTCTGCAGATATGCCAGCTGGCCGGCCCACCCATCAGCCGTTCTGGACTTGCAGCTGCTCAGTGATTGTGCTGTCAGCGTGAGCAGCAGCAGGGTGGCGCTGAGCAGTCACGGCGGCTTCACACGAGCAGCGGCAAACTTGACTGAGGTAAGCAGGTTGCCAGTTCAGGGACGGCTTAGGGTTTAGGGTTAGGGTTCAGGGTTCAGGGGTTAGGGTTAGGGTTTCAACCCTAACCTGGTACTGCAAGTTGCAGTCTGCAGCTGTGCTGGTGGCTAACGCTATAGGCCAAGAACAGGCCCAGGACCCATGCATTGAGGCCAAAAGCATGCATGAGCCCCTGGGCGACCTGGTGTCTCCTGTTGTGATCTATGACATGGAGAGCAGTAGCACTAACAGCAGTGTATCTGGGGCGCAAGAAACCATGACTTGTGAAGCTATGGGTAGTTTTGGAGTGCCCCTCAAATGGTCAATTGTTGTATTCCTGGTCCACACTTCAAAGGCAGGGTGTTGACAGACCGCTGTTAGCGCCGAAGAGGCCATTGCCACTGCTGCTGCTGCTGTTGATGCTGTAGAATGATGCCTGGGTGTCAGCTGTTGTTGAGCCTGGCACTGGCAGCGGCCGACTGCTGCTGGCTGGCAGCAGTGGACACATCTACACACACGACCTCATTACAAACAAGGTTACTGTGCAGGTCAGTGTTGGGAGCTTCCAGAATGCTGCACGTCCTCTACACCATCGCACGTGTTGCAGTGTGCGTTCACCTCCATGTGCACACTTAGAAGCAGTTTATAGCAACTCTCTGCAATGCTGCTGTGCTGTTGATTGAGGCAAGGTTACATGCAGATGCTTTCACCGTCTTAGACGGATACTATCTACGGCAAACTAGACTTGCCGAGGCTGCCACTGGCATTGGGCTGGATACGGCTTTGCAGCCGCTTGCAACGCAGATTGCAAAGCTCTACATGAATACCAGTATAGATGTGGATGTATTCGGCATCTGTCATGTGCGCATCAACCAGATGCTGCTGCCGGACAAGTAGCCATTGTCCTGTTTGGAAAATTACAGGCAATCTCAGCTTTCTTATTGCGCTTCATCACACTTATCACTCAAAACATCTTCATGCTGGTGGTTCACGCGTATGTAGGCTGGTGGTCCTGTTGCTGGTGATGGCTTGACCCTGCTGCGTGGCCCTGTGGGTCACCGAGGAGCAGTAGCAGCAGCAACAGCAGCAGGACGGGTGCTGCTTATTGACAGCAGAACAAACTGGCAGGTTAGTGTGCATGTACGGCTCCTGTAGAATCCATGTCCAGGTTCAGTCTGGTGAGCTGATCTGAGCAGCCAGGAACAAGTGCTCAGATCAGATCACCAGGCAGGTTGCTTCTGATTCCCGGCTGGTAGCCGAATGTTGTTGTAACGGGATGGACGCAGTTGCTCCGTTGTCGTCGTGAAGTATCTGGGTAGCGGAGGACAAAGATTCAACTGATCCTGTGGGTAAAACTGCAATGATTCTGCAGGTAACACTGCAACAATCGTCTAATCCAGCTGTAGCAGTCTCATGATGCATAAACATTCTCCCTTACTCTCATTACGAGATTGATTTCTTGTTATACATATTCTCTCTTACTCTCAGTGTTGCTGGTGTGTACTGCTGCAGTCCTCATCGACTACTGTTGCTCATGCTGGTGGCATTTCAGCCATGGAGCTCAACGGGGACTTGTTGGCCACATCAGGCTATGCCAAGCGCATGGGAACCGTGGTGGATGACAACATGGTCAAAGTCTTTGACTGCAGGTAGGTAGGTGGGGAAACTCAGTTCAAAGTGCTTCTGCTGTTGCTTGGTTACTATTGCATGCATTTACACATGCACAAAGGTTTATTTGGTATACCTAGATAAGACTGCAAGTCACAATGTGGGGGAAATGAGCGCCACACTGTGTGTTGCAGGTCAGAAGCAACCTTGCCAAGGCAACACAAAGTGCACACACTGGCAGGGCACTTGCATAAAGACACTGGAGGCTGCTTTATGTAGATGGCACACTTGACATATCACCTCACACTTGACATCCCAGAATGACAGATGGAAGCATACAGTACAGTTATGCTTGTGCTGTATGAGACCAGCCACATGCCGCCCACAACACAGCATAGCAGTTCCAACAATAGGCAACAGAAGTCACCAATGCATGGCAGCAGAGGGGACGATTGCAATTCTGCCCACACACGGTACACTTGCGCCTTTCCCTCATGGACCAGACTCCCTGTTGCATCTTGATGACTTTCAAGATGCAACAGGGAGTCTGGTCCGTGAGGGAAAGGCTGTTCATAATGCCCTGCAGCTTTATTTACGGTAGCTGTCTAGCTGGGCAGTTTTAGTTGCTGCCAGCAGGTGCTTCATCCTAAACTTTGCGTTGCAAGGTTTTTGGGATTGAGGTGGTTTGAGCAATGCATCCAGTAATCATTTGTGAAACCACACCAATGACTGCTGGATGCATTGCTCAAACCACCTCAATGCCATTGCACTTTGCCAGAGCATGTTGCCGTGCCATCATGTCAACAGTATGCTGGCTGTATTCCCGCTGCTGACTTTGAACTCATACTGCTGCCTCCTGTAAAGTACCTTGCGCCTGCCGCAGCATGCTGGCATGGCAACCCGTCAACTACATATCACCAACTGCATTCCCGGTTCTCGCAACCCGCACAATGCAGTAGTGCGAGGCATATATTGACAAGTTACTAATACAGACCTGCTATTGCATGCGGCAGGTCCGTATTACGCCCCCTGTTCACAGTGCCGTGCGCCTGCCCCGGCATGTTGGCGTGGCATCCCGTGAACAGCATGTCACTCCTTTGCACGTCAAGCAGTGGTATGTTCATGTTTGTGGACCCAAGTAATCCTGCTACTGCTGTGGAGCCATACCAGGTGCGCAATCATGTTGAAACAGTGATTGTGTAGCACATTGTGGTGTAACTCACCATACACTGTCAGTGAAAATGCTTTGTACCTCTCAATCATAGCCGGCAGTGGCCTCAATGGAGTCGTGCAGCCAACACTGATATAGGTTTACAGCACGCTGTGGAGTCTTCCCGAGTGCCTTGAGTGGTCTTGGATTCTTTGTTCTTATCTAGGATTTTTATCTATCATGTGTTCTTGGAGTTTGTGCATGTTTGAGTGAGCAAGCAACCTTGCCACTGTGTACCATATCAGGTGCTTGATATTCGACAACACCGTGTCTGCACGCACCCTATTGTCCACTCCCGTTTTGGAGGGGTAGAAAAGGGTATAAACATGACTGTGCTACAGTCTGATTGCATAGCACGTTCAGACTTATGACTAGAACCTAAACCTGGGGAGAGAACAGTTACAATGGGTCCAACTTCATCTACAGCGGTAGCCACCATACCATATAGTATCACAGTTTGGACCAGGATTGTGTATCTGTATCTGCTGAATTTGACCTTGCTCCTACAGGTTGATACAGCTGGTGACAACTTGCGTTGTGTTGCCATCAGTCCATCTGGAGATGCTGTTGCCTTTGGTGGGGCTGGCGGATACTGCCACTTGTGGTCGGCGAGCGTCACTCCCAGGATCACAGCACGCAGCAGAACATTGCAGCGACTTGCTGTACCAACAAAACAGGTATGGGACAGTCTGATTCCATTGTTTCAGAGCCATGCTTTCACCGGGAGTGAAGCAACAGTCGTCACAGGGTGTTCGGCAGCTTACGCGCTTGTTGCTGACATTGGACACTGCAACAGGTGCCTACATAAGTTTGACAGTTGGAACAGTTATGAAAAGTTGTAGGCTGACTTATGGAGACTCAACCACTGCTAGCCGCAATGCATGCTGTTTTGGGTTATGCTACAAGTTCAGATTCCCACATGGTTACTGTGGTAATTCCCCCATGGTCCCACATGATAAATGTCTCATGTAATCAGAGTCACTGAACCCTGACCCAATGATGGCACTTATGATGTTGCTGTTGCTTTTTTATCGCCTACATACAGTCGAAGAAGGTTGTTATCCCCGAGTCAGGTCCCTTCTCTCTGGCCCCCAGCCCACAGACCCTCCTGCTGGACACTGCGAAAGCAGCAGGTGCCACCAGCGCTGCTGCTGCCGCCGCTGCTGCTGCCAACACACGGCTGCTGTCGGATGTGCCGGATATGCAGACGATCAGCGTTGGCAAGCCACCAAGGATTGTGGATGACAGCCTCAAAAAGGAAATGAAACAGGTATATATACATATCCTTTTGCAACTTAATTTATTCTATTGCCAAATGAGAGAGAAGTTGCAGTGGACCATCTAGACCTCACCATCTAGAATGGTACCCTCCACACCCAGTTGGAAACGAATTGAATTTAACAAAGGATAAGCTCAGATTAAACCCAGTCATATACTTCACGACCTCAACAGCTGCTGTTGTAAAGTTGGTGAAATTCTGGACTTGTGCACAACCTGGGCCGCATGTGCATACCAGGCAGAGTATTGTGTCGGTCTATTAGAACCTGCTATCTGCCAAGTGCCAAGCAATGGATGAAGAGTCATATTATCCCGGTTCAGCAAGCCTATGCGGCCTTGGACGATGTACACTCGCTAGGTAGTCCTGTGGTTGCGATGCACACTTCTGGCAGCCAGGGTATACGACCATGTGCATTATTTTTCTCTGTAGCTTGTTGACCTGGGACCTTTTTGTGCATCCTACACGTCAACTCCATCCTTTGTGAATTTGCAGTACATTGGGTTGCAGTGTAGCAGCTGAGCAGCTCGTGCGGCGCAGCTACAAGTCAAGCAGTTTGGATTCTCTGCATTCTGTTTTGCAAAGATCATGCAGTATACAAACCCCCAACCATGCATCGTGTAGGCTAGCTTATGCAACATAGAATGCCAAGCAAATTGCTGTACGCTATACGTGCATTGTGTGTCTCTGTTGTCCCAGGTCGACTTTATTGGCTACATTCCCAACCCCCACTACAGGCTGCAACTTAAGATAAGAATAGCAACAAACCATGCATTGTGTGTCTCTGTTGTCCCAGGTCGACTTCATCGGCTACATTCCCAACCCCCACTACAGGCTGCAACTTAAGATAAGAATAGCAACAAACCATGCATTGTGTGTCTCTGTTGTCCCAGGTCGACTTCATCGGCTACATTCCCAATTCCCACTACAGGCTGCCACATAAGATAAGAATAGCATCAAATCATGCATTGTGTGTCTCTGTTGTCCCAGGTCGACTTCATTGGCTACATTCCCAATTCCCACTACAGGCTGCCACATAAGATAAGAGTAGCATCAAACCATGCATTGTGTGTCTCTGTTGTCCCAGGTCGACTTTATCGGCTACATTCCCAACCCCCACTACAGGCTGCCACATAACATAAGAATAGCATCAAACCATGCATTGTGTGTCTCTGCTGTCCCAGGTCGACTTTATCGGCTACAATCCCAATTCCCACTACAGGCTGCCACATAAGATAAGAGTAGCATCGAACCATGCATTGTGTGTCTCTCTTGTCCCAGGTCGACTTCATCGGCTACATTCCCAATTCCCACTACAGTAAACCCTCGATATTGTCACACTCGTTACTGGAACATTCACGATATTGTCACATGTTTCTCCGTCCCGCCGGGTCTGCCGTGGGTGGAAAGTACCCCCGGAACTGTCACAATTCCCAACTGTCACATGGAACCCCATTCACCAACCAGGTGACAATATAGAGGGTTCACTGTACAGGCTGCCACATAAGATAAGAGTAGCATCGAACCATGCATTGTGTGTCTCTGTTGTCCCAGGTCGACTTTATTGGCTACATTCCCAACCCGAATTACAGCCGCAGCAAGGCCGCAGGAGCAGCACGCAAAGCAGCCCTGCCGCTGCAACACAAAAGGATAGCGCTCAAAGTCGATAAGGCTGAAAAGGACTCAAAGATTGGCAAGCAGGTGCGCAAGACGGCACTGGTCGTATGTTGGTGCATGTATGGCCATCAGTGGGCTTTACAGCTGGTCCAAACTGTGTATCAACAAGATATGTATACTACTGATAGCTAAGGCCTACTGATGTGACAGCCAAATGGCCATAAGGGACTGCGGTAGTCTCTGATTTCAGCTGTGAAGGAAGCTTCGAAGCTTGTGGTTTGCGCCACACATGTTCTGCAGCACCGTCAAGCACAGAGTGTGCTGCTGCTGCTGCCGTTACTACCCTAGCGCGTCAGAACTCTTGAAGCAGCCAAGTGTGCTTTGTTACTGGTTTGGTGCGCCACCTGATTTACAACCGTCCTTTCAGGCATGTCCCTGCCTTGTGCTGGATGTGCCTGCCTTGCTGCTGCCATGAAGTTATCACTGCCTAGTAATGTAGCTTTTCAAGCGACAAAGTCTGCAGTTTGCTTTGTGCTTGTTGAGCATCTTGTAAAGCTTACGAACCTACAGCCGTCATCACACATAAAGTGTCCCGTGTCCCATGTCCCATGTGCTGTTCTTGTATTGCTACAGCACCGTCTAGCTAAAAGTGGCTTGCTGCTTCCCGGGCGCTGCTGGCGCCTAGTGATGCAGCCCCGCACGCAACACGCGCTTCAACGACCGATTCATGCTCTGTGCCCGTTGAGCATGTGACACAGCTCAAACAACCTACAGCCGTCATCACAGATAACATGTCCCATATGTAAGCTACACAGCAGCCCTAGCTCTATGGCCGTTGGCCCCGCACACCATTTCAGACCAAGTCCCATGTGCTGTTTTTGTATTGCTGCAGCACCGTCTAGCTGAGAGTGGCTTGCTGCTGCCCCGGCGTTACCGGCGGTTAGTCATCAAAGCTCAGAGCAGTATGCGATTTGAGGAGTTTGACTTCACCTACTACAACAAGACCAAGTTTGCCGGGCTGGAGAACGACTTGCCAAATTGCTACTGCAATGCATTGCTTCAGGTGGGGTTGGGTGGATGTATTGCTTCTGTGGTGCATGCATGGAATCGTCTGTGCAAGGAGGGACAAGTTTGGGGTGTCCAGCAGGTTGCCTGCCATGCACATAGCGCATGGCCTGTGCATCAAAATATCGTTTCGTCATGCCGTTTATGGTGCAGTTGTGCCTTGGTGTGGTGAAGTAATCCGCAGCATCCACATGAAATGCCCGAGGCATGCACGATTGCTGGGGCCGATGCTTACAAAATCATAGATTAACAGCACTTCATGTAGCTAGTATCGGCAGATGTCTCTGTCATCAAGTCTCATCCTCTGTACCGCACGTTTTTTGCTCTTTTTGCAGCAACATTGGACAGTACAAAGCATCAGAGTCGACCATTGCTTGCTTGTCTCGCACTGCGTGTCTACCCCTTACTTGTGTCCTGTTATCAAACTGCAGGTGCTTTACTTTACCCCAGCTTTCAGAGCTGCCATCCTCCAACACAAACCAGAGCCATCCCTGGAGTTCTGCCTGACCTGCGAGCTGCTATTCCTATTCAAGATGCTGCTCAGCGCCGCCGGCGGTTTACCCTGCCAGGCCCTAAACCTCCTACGTGCCTTACGGCAAAACCGCGAGGCAGCCGCCTTGGGTTTACTGGAGGGTACAGTAGCCGCCAATGGGGCCAGTCAGGGTTTAGGGCTAGGGTCTAGCTCCGGCCAGGGTTTAGGGTACAACCCAAACCCTAATGCAAACCTTGGCGGTTTAGGGTTTAGTGCTGTAAGCCCTGGACTAAACCCTAATGCAAACCCTAATACGCCTGAGGGTTGGGCCAGTGTGACTAAACCCTTGAGTGTTAGTGTGATGGCTAAACCCTATGATGGGCTGGGAGTGAGCCCCACGGGGGAGGGTTTGGGTGTAGGGGGGTTTAAAGCGCAGGATTGGGGCAGCAGCGCGGCGAGGTTGGCGGCCAAGAGCGGACTACCGAAGCGGGTTGTGACACTGTGCAGGTTCCTGCTGGATCATTTGTACAAGTGAGCTACGAGAGCATTGTTGTTACAGTGAGCACTAGGGTGCTTCCTCTGTGGCTAGTAGGAGATATCCGGCAGCGGTTGATTTGTGCTGTATGTGCCAGAAAAGGTTCTTACCCACTGCTACCTTCAAAGCATACAACAGAATACAGCACTGACACACAATACATCAGCCATTTGAGCACATAACCAACTTCTGTTGAATCTCTGCGAACGTAAGCCCTCTCATCAGCCATTTGAGTGCATGAACAACTTCAATTGAATCCAGCAGCCATTTGAGTGCAAATCTAAGCTCTCTCTCTCTCTCTCTCTCTCTCTCTCTCTCTCTCTGTTGTGACCCTTCAGGGAAGCTGGAGGTGAGTCTGCTGCTACTGCAGACAGCAGCAGCACTGATGCTGCTCCCTCAGCACCAGCTGAGACAAGCTATGCTGCTGCTGCTGCTGCCGGTGCTACCAAGCAAGCAGCAGCTGCTGCTGCCGCCGCCGCTGCTGCTGCTGCCAAGCAGTTGCAGATGCTTGCACGACAGAACAGCAGAAAAGGCAAGAAGGGCCGGAATGCTGCTGCTGCTGCCGACGATAGGTCTGGCAGCAGCGGCGGGCAGCAGCAGCAGCAGCAGGACTTGGCCAAGGTCATACAGGAGCTGTTTGGTTTGTGTTACAGGTGAAGATCAGCTTGAAAATATGCCTGCCTGCTTTGGCGCATCATACTGGCTAAGACTCAAGTTGATTACACATCTGATGATGCAGTGTAGCGAATGACCTGCCTCAGCTGCTTGTTGCCTTTTGCTGGTTACTCCACTGAGTACCGCCAGCATCAAGCCACCATATGGAGGACACACTGCTGGTTCATTATAGCTGATGATCATACACCACTTGTAGCGCCTCCAACGCTGCTGCTGCTGCTGTTGTGGTCGCGGTTGCGGCTGCTTAACTGCTGTTGGCACTCCGGTCTCATATGACAGCTCGGCCCCCTCACACTGCAGACAACGTCTCAAACCCTCTCAATGCTGATGTTGTGTTATGACTGTTACAGTTCCTGTCTCAAAATCGACACAGCCTTTCAGCATGTAGTCTTGCTGTGTAAGTCTGCAAACATGGCGCTGCTGCTGCTGCTGCTGCTGCTGTCCCACTGCCACACACAGGTCTGATATGACAGCTCTAAGTGGGCCCAAGAAAGGAAACTCACACAGCCGACAACTCAAAACATTCCAGGTAGATCTGGCGTACCCCCCACTCACAAAGGATGCTGGCAGCAGCACTGGCAGCAGCAGCAGCATCAAGACACCGGTGGCAGCAGCAGCAGCAGCAGGGAGTGGTGGATCGGCTGGTTCACCCAATCTGAAGGGTGTTGGTAGTCCTGCAGTAGGTGGAGCCAACACCCCAGCAACAGGCAGCCCTTTGATAACAGGTAGGGCTTGGTGCTGACAGGTCAGGAGGATCAGTTGTTTTCCAGACCAGGCATACAGGGAGAACTCGCTCTGTATCACTGAGTCCTGTGCTATCAACTTATTGTTTGCTGCTGCTGTAGCAGACCACACAAGCAGCAGCACTGACAGCAGCAGGCAAATGCTTACATCCAGGTATTGACTTTGGGACAATCATGCAGCAACAGCCTCCTTGACCACTGCGGTGCAGCAGTAACTGAAGGCTGTTCCATTCTGAGGCGATTTAGGGTGTAATCTTAGGGTTGGAGTTGAGGGTTTGTAGTGCCACAACATTTGCGGCATCATGTCCGTTGCCCTGGCTGTCACCACCTGCGTACTCTACATGGAGGCCGGGGGGGGGGGGGGGGGTATAACCACACTTGGTTTGCCGCGTCCCATCTTTCGTCTAGATTGGTCTCTGCCTCTTGGGAGGCGGCAAACCAAGTGTGGTTTGTTCACCTGCAACTTCTAGTCGTATGCTATGGCTGTCACCCACCTCAGGATCTGCAACAACAGCAGGCTTGCCAAAATTGAGCATGGACCTTTTAACCATGCCACACAACTGTGCATGTGGCAAGCCCAGTGTGGCAGTGGCATTGAACTATTTATTTTCTTCGACATTATTCCGTATTGTTGCTGTCAATGTAGCTATCCCTTTGTTGTTGTATATGTAGGTGGCACAACGTCCACAACATCAAGTCCGTTGCTGTCCGTGTCCCCACCCCCGGGGTCCCACACCCCAGCAGGCATGCCAGGGCTTCACTTAGGCCCTGGGGCTGCTGATAAGCCAGGCTTTGGGGTGTTACTGGCCAACAGCTTGAAGAGTGAGGGCGTCACCAAGGCCTGGTTTGATGAAAGTTGTGGGTATGCTTATGTGAAGCAATCAAGAGTGCCTCTAGAGCTGCCAAAGGTGATCAAGTGCAATGAGACACTTACTGTGTTGTTCCCCTGGTCGTATATATATGTGTTTCACTTTGAAGATTCCTTCATGTATCTGCATCTATAGCAACCACATGCGCTCTGCAGTTTGTATCAGCAGCGGTATTAGTAGGTCAATCCAGATGGTTGATGAAAGTTTTGAAACAAAACGCGAGTTGTTTTGTTCACTGGCACAGCCTGCAACCTGGCTCACTTGGCAGCTGCATGTCTATCAAGTCCTTGTGCAGCTGTTCGAATGCATTCTTTTGGCAGCGGCTAGCACCCGGGTTTGTATCATGATGGATCATGAGATTCATTTAATTCACAACTCAGTAATGCTTAATCAATCCACCCCCCACCCCTCGCTCCCCGCTGCAGGTTATGGTGGTAAACTGCGCCATCACTAACCCAGCTCAGGTAGCGCTGTGGGAGCCAACAAAATCTCCACCCGCTGCTCCTGCTGCTGCTGCTGAGGATGGCAGCAGCCCACAGACCCCTCAAGCAGCAGCAGCAGGTGGCGCATCTGCTGCTGCTGCCTTGAGCCAGCAGCAGCAGCAGCAGCAATCTGAGCGGGCGTGGTTGCCGTGGGTGCTGCGAGTGAGATCAGATCCTGGTACTGCTGATGTGGATGTTATAACGGCTGATACAGTGGAAGAAATAACAGAAATGACACAATCAGGTAATAATCCCTGCCCCCACCACAGGTGGCTCTGGTTTGATCACTTTTTATCAATCGTAGCATTCACAGCAACTGATGGCTTGTTGCTACAATGGGTCTGCAGTTGATGACCCATGTGTGGTCCTTGTTTATCGCTTTACTGCAACAGCAACAATCCTGTTGCTCATAAAAACAACTCATATTTCGTTTGGCCACCAGCCAGCAACCTGGTGTCTGCAGCTTGTGTTGCCATGACTCCGCAATTCTAATGATTATGATGTTATGTATGATTCCGATTTGATTGAATTGTGTTACTGTGTTACTTTTGAATGGCCGCAGCCAGCCCACGCACGAAACAGCTGTTATGTTCTATTGTTGTCACCAGCAGCAGCAGCAGTGGGGATTGAGTACCATGTGCATGCTGTACCTAGAAGGTTTAGGCGTGATATACAACTGACGCTCAGCTTATACGCACTGCATGTGCCCAGCCAAAGCAAGACACAACAGGCATCCGGCTCAGCGACCTAACAACCATTGCTTTGCCCAGTGACACCCTGGAGTAACACATGTTACGATCATACAAGTTTACTTTTGAACCTGGTCAACAGAAGACACCAGGCAGCTGTCATGCCGTTACCAGGCAGTTTAAGGGTTTAGGGTTAGGGTTTAACCCTAACCCTAAACCTAAACCTAAACCCTGAAGACACCAGGCAGCTGTCATGCCGTTACCAGGCATTTGATAATGCAGGACCCCAGCAGCTCCCATCAGCAGCAACAACTTGGAAGAGCTTTGACTACATGCCGGCGTGTGCTCATGTTGGCAATGCTCGACTGCAACGTCATACAGAGACTGAGTGCTTGACTCATTTTCATCTGGTCTGATCGATTGTTGATTCAAGTTGGTTATCTTTCTGATGTGGAGAGTACCACTCTAGATGGTGAGGTATGCACTGTAACTTCTCTCTCTTTAAACAGAACTCTGCTGCTTGAAACTTCTTGTGCAGCTCCAGCCGCGCCCGTTGAAGCAACCTACGAGCTGACCGCAATGATTTGTCACATAACAGATGAAGCAGAAGCTGAACAGTCGCCGGCAGCAGCAGCGGCAGCAGCCAAATGGCCGTCGGGGGCCCCGGGGGCGCTGACATTGATGTCACCGGGTGCTGCTGCTGCTGGGCCGAGGACGCCGGGTGGCAGCAGCAGCAGCAACAGTATGCCCAGTGTGTACCAGGTATTTGAATTTTTCTCCAGCTGATTGCCTCTCTTGTGTAATCACCCCTAGCCCATTTTGCAAATTTTTTTATCAGTCTCATCCACCCGCGAGCTGTTACATTGTGGGGATTGAAGTGTGCTTAAGGCTCTGATGTCCGCAGTAGAGCCCCGGAGGGCCGCACTGCCGGTTCTAACTGGATCCAATGTATGTCTACAATGACCCAGAACGCTCGCTGGGGTTGCGATTGGGCACAAGCGTGCAAACAAGCCGCCTAAAGCCACCTCCCGGATTAGGTATACCTCCCCTTGAGGCTTGCATTTGGCTTGCTGAGTACCACAAGACAGATTTTAGTCTCTGGTGTGTGGAGCAGAGTACAGAAGCAGGCACCAATGATGTCTGGCCGAAGCATAAACATCTGTGACATTTTTCAACGAAAAGGAACCAGCTCAGGCGTTGTATGTTTCAGCAGCTGGGCTTCTCTGAGCTGCAAGTGCTTCTGTACTAGAATGGTAATGCTTGGGTGATGTGCTTGCCGCAGGGTCATGCTGTATCCCTCATCAGGGTTCAAGCACCCTACTTAGACCCCAAGCTAGTCGGCGGCTTGCACCGCTTCCCATCAGCAGTAGACAAACTGATCTCACAGGGATCAGGCCTGTTAGCCACTGCTACTGCTGCTGCTGCCGGCAGCAGTGGCACTGGTGCTGCTGCCACGCTGTCGCGGCGGCTGAGTGGTAGCGGCAGCGGCGGGGGATTGGCTAGAGGTCTATCTGGAAGCTCTGGGGGCGCTAAACGAGCTGGCAGCGGTTCAGCAGCAGCAGCAGCAGCAGGGTTTGGGTTACCGGAGAATCTTGATGATGTGTTTGCTGAGCTGGCAATCCCTGCTGCTACCAGCATTGAAGCTGCAGGCGCTGCTGCTGCTGCTGCTGCTGGGGAAACTGACAAGCAGCAGCAGCAGCAGCAGCAGGAAGAAACCAGCAACATCGCAGATCAGGGACCCGCTGCCGGCAGTTCTCAGACTGCAGCAGACCCTAGCAGTGCTACCCCTGCTGCTGCTGCTGAGCTAGCCAGAAGCGGCAGCAGCACTGCCAAGCAGCAGCAGCAGTCGGCAGCAGCAAGTCATGGTGATGGTGGTGGCACTGGTCAGCAGTGGGTTGTGATCAATGACTTCTCGATCAGCAGTATCTCACCGTCTGAAGTCATGAACTGGTATGGGGGACAGAAGTTACCCTGTTTGCTGTTTTATACCCAGGTGCGTGCTGCTGCATCGGTGTTGGGGTCCAGGGGTGTTAGTGTCCAGGGCCCGGGTCGGGGGGGGGGGGGGGGGGGGGGGGGGGGGGGGGGGGGGGGGGGGGGTGGGGGGGGGGGGGGGGGGGGGGGGGGGGGGGGGGG
>NSMO01000343.1:3891-18274 GCA_002588565.1 Coelastrella sp. UTEX B 3026
ACCTTTGCCAGGTCAGCAGCTGCCCATTCCCTGAATCATGTGTCTCACCTGTACTCCTGAGCATCCATAATGTGTATTCCTCTTGCATTCAAACCCAGGTTAACAACGCTTGGTAGGTGAAGTTCCTGACCACCCGACAGCACTTGTGCAGGACCAACTATCAAGCAAGGACCTGGCAGAACAAGAGCAAAACACAAAGGTGACTTCAATATCCCGGCCTATCACATACGCCCGTCTTCCAACACGGCGACCAAGGTTCTGTGCATGCAGGATCGTTGTACAGCAGGCGTTTGATGACACAGATGAAGCGTGGAGATCATTGTCTGCAGGAACAGCGACGCTGCAGCCTGGCCCAACATTGCGAACCACAGCGATGTACAGTGTCGGAATAGACAGCTATTACCTGACCGCCACTGCTCTGCCATCTGCATCACGACATGAGGTTGCCCTTGCTGTATAATGTGGTTGAGCAGGTTGCCATCTGCTTGAGGTGGGTATCTGCCAACAGACATATCTGCCGCCACCTGAGCTGCGGTCAACGTCAACACCGCCTGATTGTGTTCCAATGCATCCGAAACTCCCCCAAAAATGGACCGGACGAGCAACAGTGGTGAGCCCTCTGCTTTGTCCCTTCCTGACTGCACTTTGCAGGGCCTGTCGTGGAAAGCCAGTAGTGTTGCGCCTCGTAGGAGTTGACTAACCTCGTTTGTGAACGGCTGACAGTCAGATGATGGCTTGCACAGCGTGAAAAGAGGGGCTGCATCGCGGAAGCCCCAGCTTTCCGCAATTGCCTGTACAATATCTTTGACTCTGGTCTCGTGCTCACAGCGAACCACAAATGGCTGCCGCCCTGCCGTAAATGTGATGACCCTCAAGAGACCGTTCTCGTCCATGACTGCAACCTGCAGGCATCACAAAGTTCTCCATCATCCAGCGGGCAAACGACCCCACGTCCGAAGGTTCTGTGCTTAAGAGAGCTACACTGCGACCAGTAAGCATAGTTGAATACCATAATACGCATGTCTGTGCCATAAACGTGCAGTGCGTAGCTCAGCAAAGCCTTTGACGCTGCTGCAGGAGCAACCAACTGCGCAGCGCCCCCAGGAGCAGCCAGGCAGACAACGTTCAGTCTATTCTGAGTGACTGCATCTGTCTCGCCAGACATACCAGCGGAAGTCGGTGTCTTTCTTGCCCTTGGAACACTTCACAAGGCACTCATGTTGGCAAGTCCGTGATCAAAGCCAACAACTATCTGGCAGAGTGGAGTTTGATACCTTGCTGAACGATGTGCATGATGCGTGCTACGGGAAGAGCAGATCAAGTCTGCAACTCAAGAGAGCCGACCCGGTGGCAACACTGGCGTCAGTATATAAATCCCGCTCAGGCCTCTAGTATGAAAAGCTCGAATGCGCCGAGGTCGCTTCGGGCAACAAGCACTCCCTCAGACTTCAAAAGCCTGGGTCCCTGTAACACCCCTTCAGAAGCGCTGGGAATAATCCGGTTACTCATGCATACCCCTTTATCTGACGCCTTGTAATCCCCTGCTGTCTGCTGTGGCGGTTAAGTACAACGTGGCCTGGTCCCATCAGTCAGCTCAACAACAGCCGGTAGGCGGTGGTCAACTGAATGTTTGTGAGTATTTCAATATAGTGGTATTACAATTCTATAGACCCGCCACATGCAGCCAGAGGACCTTCTTATAGTTGCCTCCTAGCAGCAGAAGTACCGATGGAGGGTGAGCCAGATTTGAAGCGGCAGAGACTGTCTGAAGAGCCAGTGGCGGTCTCAGTACCACAGAAGGTATCTCAGCAAAGCTTCACTGCGGCATCTAGGCTGGTGCGTGTCCATAGGCCGTGAACAAAGGGATGTTTATATTGTCATTGCTGCTGTGTGCAGGACAGCCAGCAGCTACCTGGAGCAGTCGATGAGCAGCATCAAGCGAATGGGTTCTACGGTACGGTCGTGGGCCCCATAGACATGCAGCCGACACTCCCACAGGAAACTACAGTTGTCAGCAGTCCTGCACAGCACCCACAGCACGCACATCCCAGTCCCCAACCAGACCTGGCAGAACAGCATGCAAGCACCAGTCACCAACCACAGCAGCAGACGAATATGCAATCTATACCTCTCTCGGAGCCTGAGCAGCAGCAGCAGCAGCAGCAGGATATGCAAGCACACTTGCCGCAGCATCCAGAGCCAGCAGCTGGACCAGATGTACAGCAGCAAACACAGCAGCAAACGCTGATGCCCTTAGGGGCCTACACACAGCGCGAAGAGCATTTACAGCGGCAAGAAGCTGCTGGGGACTTGGAGTTTGCTTACGTGCTAAACGATGGACAGCCTATCAACATGATAAGGTGGGGATGCAGCTGTTCAAAGCCAGGAAGTTGTTGCTAAACCTGCACGCAGCCAGATAACTGGCATGCAAGCCCCTCAATTATTGTGAGAGGAGCTTAGGAATATTACCGTGGGATCTGTCTCAACGACCTAGGCTTGTTGTTACTGTCAACAGCATTCTGCACTACAGCACAGCTGTCAGCCATCTTTACTGGATTTGGACCTGCAGGACTGCAGCTGCATTGTAACAATCACAAGATGCTGACATAGTGCTGTCAATTGTTTGTCGACTGCAGGCTGATAGGCCTCAAGGTCATATTCAGCAAGCAGCTGCCAAACATGCCTAAGGAATACATATGTAGACTGCTATTAGACCGGCGGCATCGCAGCTGCGCACTAGTAGACAAGAAAGGCAATGTGCTGGGTGGCATTACTTACAGAGTGTTCCCTCAGCAGGTACAGTGCTTGTTAGTGATACTCGTAGCTGTGTGAGTCTGACCTGGCAGTCATGTAACATTGCACCATGGTGCAATACCAGCAGCAGCTGTCCTGCAGTTTGGACAGCTACAATACTATTCTGCTTGGCTGGCAAATCATGTGCGTACACTGCAGCCTGTGCAGCAGCACGGTCTTCTTCATGTGACTTCAGCGCGGAGCTGCGACGCAGCATGAAGGGGCGAGTGCCGAATGTGCAGGCTGTTATGACAGCGTTCCAGTCAGTTGCAAACACTCTAAGGCCGCATTGCTGCCAGCTTCTCGCAGGCATTTGGGGAGATTGCATTCTGCGCAGTAGCAGCATCTCAGCAAGTCCGGGGGTTTGGTACTCGGCTGATGAACCACACAAAGGCGTTTGCCAGGGATCGGGACCACCTAACACACTTCCTGACATATGCTGACAACAACGCAGTGGGCTATTTCACAAAACAGGTGTGTGTGGTCTTGCAGGGTACTTGCAACATGGCAAGGATGGTGCAGCATGTATTCTCATGGACAAGATTGGGGGCAATGTGGTGATAGGCTTCGTTAGCTTTGCTATTTGCAGACCATCTTGATGCAGCAGTATTATTACCAGAGCAGTAGATAGGTTTGCCTGCCAGCTCAGCACAAGCGACAGTGCCGCTTCGTCAAGGCCTCTGTCAGCGCATCTGTCAGCGCCTCTGTCAGCGCATCTGCGTACCGGTTGCAGCATTCAAGGAGGCCTTTGGTGTCAAAGCTCAAGTCTAGTCTGCATGGTGTTCAAGCGTGCATGTCACTCCTGCAGGGTTTCACCAGGGAGATAACTCTGCCTCGTGAGCGCTGGGTGGGGTTTATCAAGGACTATGATGGCGGAACCCTCATGGAATGTATCATATACCCCAAAGTCCCATACACGGATCTTGTAACTGCCATAAGGGTGAGTGTCCTGCTGATGTCGTTGGCTCGTATGTTACACCTGTGTGTTGTTACAGTCTGTGGTTAGCAGACAATTACTGAACAGCTGTGCTGATTCCTACAAGCCTGAAGCCTTGAACACCATATACTGACCTTTTCACAGCTTGTAGAGCAGGCATGTCTCTACAGCTTGATGTCATGTGCCATGTGGGATGCCGATGTTGTGTCACAACATGATCCTGACTGCTGTTATGGCAGGCTTTCGTTCTGCCAGGTCACTAGAGGGCAATTCATGCGCCCAAAGATCATATTCGGCTCTCAGTGCGGCTGCAGCTTCATGTTGTTTGTTAGCGTATGTGCCAAAGTCTACTGCTTTTGCCCACTGCACCATCCTGCAGATGCAAAAGGAGTATCTTGATGGCAAAATCCGCCAGCTCTCCAACAGCCACGTGGTGCACCCAGGCATCAAGCGGCAGCTGATGCCTCTACAACATGCCCGCATGAGGGAGATTGCTGTAAGGATTGATCCCAAGGATGTGCCCGGAGTGGCAGAAGCTGGGTGGACCCCACCAGGGAAACCAGGGTAGGCCTTTCAAGCTGAGCCTGGTTGACAGCTTTGCGCAGGGTACCTGGGTTTGTATATCGCATCTAGTTGTGTGTTTAGACATCTGATGCCAGCTTGGTGCTGTGATAGATGCTCTCATGAGGGTGATTGCTTTGAAAAACCAATCCAAGGATGTGCCTGGAGTGGCAAAAGCTGGGTGGACCCCACTGCAAAAACCAGGGTAGTCAGTTTTCTCAGACGAGCCTGCTAAAAAGCATCGAGGGCGGCAAGTACCTGCGTATCAGCAGGCCTCCTTTGCTGCACACCTCACACTGTAGGTCGAGCAAGACATACTGGAGTGCACCCAATAACGCTGCATACTGCGGCAGCAGGGTGGCGTAGCGCGTCAAAGCAGCTGCTGCAGTATTTCTGAGTGGGAAGGGCAGCACAGAACCCGTTTGGGCAAGACACATTATTGCCAGGCTGTTTCTGCTCATGGCTCTGCTGCTGTGCTGGTGGTTGCAGGTACCGTCTGAAGCTGAAAGATGGTAGCGAGGTGGAACCCTCACTCAGCAATCTACATGTGTACATGGGAGGTAAGCGTGGTGACAGATAAGCTGTCTTTTTGTGGGAAGCTGCTGATATGCGTGTGACTGCAGCTCAGTTTGCTGGGGGGCAGTGCATGCCCAGTGTATGCTTGCAGGACAAGTATCCTGGTTGCTCTCTGTTCAAAGTAAGCCAATATGATGCCCTGAGCTTCTGGCACATGTGTGCCAGTCGTGTTATGTGACTAACGAGACAGCAGTGCATGCGCTGTTGTACTGCTTCACACGATCACTGCTGCTGGCAATGTCTGCCATGCAGAGCTTCTGTATGATATTGAGAGTCTGGACGATGCCTGGCCTTTCAGAGCTCCTGTAGACCCGCAAGAAGCCCTGGACTACTATGACATCATCATTGACCCAGTCGACTTGAGCCTCATTGCGGCCCGACTCAAAACAAACCAGTACTATATCAGCTTGGAGATGTTTGTAGCGGATGTACGCAAGATGTGCGACAACTGCAAGTAAGTGGGGTACGGTCTGGTTGTATGTAGCACCATGTGATGCTTCCCAGGCTCTGGCTCAACAGGTTGCCATTGTGCCGGCCCCGTGAAGCGGGCATACTAGCTTGCAGCGCTGGTGGGCCTTGAGCATGGTTGATCTGCGGCATCCCATGCATCGGGTGTTTACACTTTGCCCGCAGCACTCCCAAGTCGCTGTAAGCATTAGTTGATTGTTGAAGCGCCCTGCTCCTCAGCCACCGGTACATGTACTGTGTGCATAGACAGGATTGCCAGAGCCGTCAAACATGCAGCAACATTGCTCATGCTGCCGCCGCTGCTTGTGCTGCTGCAGGTACTACAATGCGCAGACCACGCCTTACTACCAGTGTGCTGTCAGGCTTCAGCAGTTTATGGAGTCTTATCTTGACGTAACCATAGTTGAAGCCCGTGCACAATGAGCCACGAGGATTGAACAGAGTCCATCCTGAAGCTCTGCCAGGCCATATCGGCAGCTTGTGCTTTCGTTGCAAACAGCAGCGATATGGTCTCCCACCTCACGTCATTCACCAGGCGTTTCAGTGGCATGTGCAGCTGACAAGCTAGTTAGTGCTGTAGTGCAGACTCCATACATGTGATGGCCCCCCTGCATGGCACTGCAGCTTTGCCAGCGCATCTATTTTGTTGCATTGGCTCAGTCACTTTCTACATGTGAAAGTTGAGCCATGCAACAGGTTAGATGCGCTGGCAAGAGCTGCAGTGTCTGACATGCATTTCTACATATGATAAGAACAACGCGCACTGCAGCAGTTGCCCAGCTGGCAATGGTAAATGGCAGAATACTCAGTAGGAGTAGTGGCATAGCTCGTTTATCCAGAGCAGTCATCTATCCGTGAGTAGAAGAGCTTGAAAGCTGACAATGTGCGAACGAGCTGGCAACTCGATTGCTGCGGCAGTAGCAGTCGTTGTACGGGCTGGCCATCAAGCATTAGTACTGGTTGCAAGGCACTGGCTCTGTCACTAAGGATGTCGCTCAGCTGTTCAGTTGCGATCACTGCCATTGCTTTTGTGCTCAGCCTGGCAGTGCCTGGATGCTTAGCTTTTCTCTGGGACCAACTGAATGAACACCCGGGTACCCGGCTGCTGATGTGGTAGTCTTCCGGAGCTGAGCCCCAATCTCTTGATGCTAATGCGTCGGGCCCCTGTCACCTGCATGTCATGTGCCCGTATGATGCTGTTCAAAGGTGTCAAGCCCGTGTAGTCCAGCACACCGCAGCGCACGGCAATTGGCGTGCCGGTAGGGCAGCCGTCCTTCAACAGCGAGCACCACTAACCATGGTGCCGCAATGGGGCATTTTGTTGGCAACGGATTCCGGGACAAGCCGTGTCCATCCATGCAGACGAGGCCAGCGTTGCACCATGCCCCAAAAGATACAAGTGAGTGTATCACCTGGCAATCGATCGCTGCCGCCCGAATTCGCACCAGCAGTCTGGCAGATAAGCAATGTACTGACAACTCATATGCTGAATTATCGTTTGATAGTGCCAATCGGGAACTCTGTGCTCGATCGACAGCATCAAACAGGGGGTCACTGGTGCATCTCCAGTGACAACGCAATTTAGAACCATGCAGCTGCTGTTGAGTATTGATACAGAAGATTGCAATGCGTTGGTGTGGGGCGATTTGCCCCACAGCGACTCTGGCCCGGTAACACCTATAGCTCGGGTGGTTATTCACCCGTTCTGCTGAACGTTATGTACCGGAGTCCATACAGCAAGCTACAAGCATTAGACAACTGCTCATGATTCTTGAGAATATAAGTGATGGTGCCCTGAAAGCTACATAAGGTCGGACTAGTAGAATGTCGTCTCCTGGTAAACGCTCTACACCATCTCCTTGCAATGACCAATCTAGAAAGAGGAGCAGAGAAGTACCAGGCACAACAAGCCCGCTGCAGTCGCTGCTTGAGCAAATCCGGAGGTTAAAGCTACCTAGCATCGACCAGGCCACGGCCAACAGCCTTCTTAAGCCATGGCTGCTTAAGGCCCTGGAACACGATGATAAGGGAACCTTGCTAGAAGCCATCCAGCCCTTCGGATGGTCTAGTACAGGCTTCAGCAAGA
Source organism: Coelastrella sp. UTEX B 3026 (assembly GCA_002588565.1). NCBI lineage: Eukaryota > Viridiplantae > Chlorophyta > Chlorophyceae > Sphaeropleales > Scenedesmaceae > Coelastrella > Coelastrella sp. UTEX B 3026. Next base: position 11,313 of record NSMO01000343.1, read on the forward strand.
CGGTCGATCTGGGCATGCTCTCTTTGGTACTGCAGGTGAGTCTAGCTATTAACCTAATCTGTTTGCTTCATTATTTGCTACTGTGCTGCGTCAGTGCAGGCAGTACCATGCTGGCGCTGGTTTCGATCACCGACCGGGTCGTTCTGTACTGTGCAGAGATATCGCTATGAGAGACTGCAGGAACTGGGGCAGGGCAGCTATGCTATTGTTTACAAGGCGCGCAACAGGGAAACAGATGAAGTGATAGCTTTGAAGAAATTGCGCTTTGGTTTCGATGAGCAAGGGTTGCCCAGCTCGACGCTGAGGGAGATATCATTACTGAAGGAGCTGAAACATGCCAACATTGTCGAGTAAGTACTGCTGTGCCACCGGCTGCAATGGTGTACATCTTGACCATCGTTGACCCTGGCTGCTAACCGCCAGCGACCTCTTCTGCAGGCTCAAGGACATAATCTACGGGTTTGGCACAAACAATGTGTATGTGGTTCTTGAGTGCCTGGACTGCGACTTGCGAGATCTTCTTGACGGCGAGAAGCCGCTGGACACATGGCGTGTCAAGGTATGTCTGCGGGCTGTAGCTGATTCTGCAGTTGGTTTTGCTGTCTCTGTCAAGTGTATTTGCATGATGTGGCGTCTAAGCAGACGTTGCAGACATTGAAATCAACAATATAGCAGTAGTGCTGTGCCACTGCCTGTCTATGTGAATCTGTAGTCGCCTGCTGCTGCTCAGTTTACTGCCTTCTTCCTTTGTGCGCTGCAGTCTTTCCTGTACCAGATCTTGAAAGCCATCCACCACGCACACATGCATTGTGTCATGCACCGTGACCTCAAGCCTCAGAACATCCTAGTAGCAGCAAATCATCAGCAGGTGAAGGTGGCAGATTTTGGACTAGCACGCAACTTCCTGCCGCCTTTCAAGGCCTACACAGACAAGGTGGTCACATTGTGGTATCGCGCGCCAGAGCTTCTGCTTGGAGTCAACAGCTACAGTGCAGCCATCGATATGTGGAGTGTGGGCTGTATCTTCGCAGAGATGCTCAACAGAGAGCCGCTGTTCAGATCTGAATGTGAGATTGGGCTTCTGTACAAGGTGAGTGGCAGCGGTGCCTGCAGCAGTAGATTCAGGAGAACAGTAATGGTGTGAGACAGCCTGGCAGTATGTCAGTACCAAAGGCGGCCACAACCGCACAGGAAGCTGTGTGCGTTGGTGCTGTTCGTCACCTCACTGAACTGGGCTTGCTTTATGCTGCAACCGCTGTAGCCTGGCTGTGTTGGCGCCTGACTTGCACTTTCTCTCTCGGTGCAGATCTTTGAGGCTTTGGGTACCCCAGATGACAGCATGTGGGCTGGTGTGGAGCGCTTGCAGTACTACAGACGGGACTTCCCACGCTGGCAGGCAAAGGAGTGGGCTCATCTGGTACCCAGGCTCGCACATGATCCTGTGGGCACAGATCTCCTAGCCAACATGCTGTCATACAACCCTGAGGCCCGCATCACTGCTGGGCAGGCACTGAAGCACCCGTGGTTTGATGACTTCCGCCGCAGTGAAGCCAGGTCAGCAATAGCAGCAGCAGGATCAAGCGCTCAGCAGCGAATTCCGTCATTAGCAGCATTGACTGGAGCAAGCAGGCTGCTGCCCGTCGCCAGGTCATTGGGCGCTGGCATGGCACCTCAACAGCAGCAACCAGCCCATTCCCAGCTGCTGCAGCAGCAACTGCCGCACATACCCATGCAAGTGCAGTACCCGCAGGCGCTTGGGCAGCAGCAGCACTTGCAAGCAGGGCAGTTGCAGCATCCAGCATATGGCTATGGACAGCAAGTAGGAGCTGCTGTGGGGCCGGTGGCCACAGCCAACTGGGCGACCATGCCTCTCAGTGCACTTCAGCCGGCGATGCCCCAGCGGCTGCCGCAGCAACAGCAGCAGATACATCCTACATTAACTGTGGAGGGTTGACAGCTGCCGAGTTGCACGCACTGTGAGCACAACGTGCATCATGACCTGACAAGGGGCTTTGGGACCTGCTGGGCAGCTGGCAGACATCTTTTTTTTTTGGGACCTACTGGGCAGCTGGCAGACATCTGGGTTTTTTGCTTGACTTTGGCGCAACGCAGCCCCAGATCTGGTTTGGTGGATCGTGCACGTGCATTCAATGCAGCGTAGAGCTATAGCCGTGCTCGTTGTTTGCTGATTTGCCGTGATCACATCTGCATCACTCGCATCTGAATGTGTTCTATGCATTTGACAATGGCATCGCAGGTTTTGCTTGCGGCTGTCAGTGTATGGGCCAATGGCACTGTGCATGTGGAAGCGTCCGATCGCCACTCGAATTGGTGGTGCTGGGCATCACTATTCTAGTCAACATTCAAGTGCTTGTCACTAGCAAGCAGTGCATGTGTTGCTGCTGTGATCCTGCCTGGTCTTTGTATCTTATTGCCAGCTTGTGCTGCATTGCTTCAGCACATGGTTACCTGCTGAGTGCGAAGTTCTGTCATGCGCGCTGTCGCGCATGTGCAGCCCAGTTGTGCATGTATGAGCCTCACATTTCTGTTTGTGTGAATGTCTGTACTCCTGTTTTGTTGGTTTCAGCAACGTGTACCAGTATTGTATTGGCAGGAAGTCTTTGGCAGGCATGCTCTCTGCAAATACGCAATTCACAGACTGTCATGCTGCAATCTGGCAATGGACGATGACACTGTTTTATCCTTTGGGAAGGAGAAGCTGCCTGCAACAGTCTGGACCTTGTTTGATGTTGGTGCGGTAACTCATGTTGGTTGTACCCTGTAAGTCTGGCCAGTGGATGTTTGTTGTTGAGGGTGTTCAAGCACAAACCGCAGGATGGCTTCTGAGCGTGGCAAGCACTGAGCTCGGCTGTTGACCCTTTCAAGGTGTATCGTACTCTAACAGTGCTGTGATGTGGTGGTTTGAACGTCATATGTGTGCGTGTGTGTGTGTGTCGACTGTGCCTTAAGCATTTGGTATCATGTTTTCCATAAGGTCGATCAGTGTACGTGTAGGCATACCAAGGTCCTGTGTAACATCTGGCCAGTCCTTGTTTGTGTGGTGTGTCAGCAGAATGCTGGGACAAAACTTGGGCATTCCTAGGAGCAGCTCTTCAGTGTTTGTTAGCTTGGTAATAAACCTAAGGCTTCTAGGCAGCTGTGATGCCTTTTCGCAAGCATCACTCACATCAGCAAGTCATTGCAACAGATAGGCTGCCCTGTCTGGCTGCTTTGTGAGAAAGAGCTGTTGTAATCAGGTTGTTCGTCGTGCAGCAGCCTCCCCTGTTGTGTCGTTCTTGTTGCATCCCAATGCATGCAGTAAACTTGTGCCTCATTGGCTTTCTCTGAACGGCCTTGGTGCTGCTTATACTAATGCTGCAGTGCCATAATCTGTGCCTGTTGTGGTGGTCTGATTACAGCCGGCTGTCACCATGAATACCTTGTGCTGTGGGCTGGAAGAGCAGCAAGTTACCGTGCTCAAGGTGTGTTGTTGGTCAGAGCTGGTTGCACATCGACTGCCTGGCCGTATGACAGTGCATAGTGCTGCCGCAAGGTTTGGTAGAGTAGCGGTCGAGAGGTAGAGGTGTAAGGGCTTGCATCGTTATGGCTTCATCAGAAGGGGCTGCAGTACAGCTCACCCTAGCCTAGTATAGATGCTGTCATGTTGGGCATGAACACTTGTGTGCTTTAGCTGTCAGGCATTCGCAGTTATGTGTGTATTTGCTATTCTACAACTTGGCAGATGGTGATCAGCTTGGCAGATGGTGATCTTTTTTGCTGCAATCCAACAATCCACAGCCTCGCTTGCACACTGCATCTAAGCTGTGCCTCATGTATTTGTGCACATGTGTGCACCTGATCCTGTGCAAGAATGTGGGCATGGGTAGTGGCAGCATCGGATTTGAATGGTTCAGAGCAGGTAGCTGTGCTGAAAGGCATGTGCACCCCGTGATCCCTTTTGCTATTTACATGTTGCTAGTCCAGAACCTGGGCATTTGCTGATCCGCAGTCATTCGGTAGTTGCACGTGGTGTGTGTGTTCAATGAGAGTACTGTGCAGTTGCAGTTGTTATTCGCAGCGTTATACTTGTGATCTGACAGACCATAGTACAGGCTAGTAAGCACCAGGATTGCTGTGGTTTTGCTGATCCTGTATTACAACAGCGCATGTGTCAGATGGCATCAAACAGGATTCAAACGTAGCAGTACCTGCCATTTGCAGACCTACCTAGTACCAGCAAACATCATGCAACTGCATCCTGGTGAATTCATCAACCTTTGGCTAGTAGTCGGGCTTGAATATACAATAGGATTTTGCGGTTACCAGGGTGATGGTAGAAGTATCAGGATTTCACTTTAGAAGCCGTTTAGCGGGTGATCATGTCATACGCTTTGTTACTATTTGGAGTGCACCAAGTTGCATGCTTGTCAGGAAATGCAGGGGCAGTGCTATAAGTACTACTAGTAGGCAGGCAGCAAACTCGTTCTGGCAGGTTGCTGCATTGCTGTACTGCATTGAGATCTTTAGCAAAGGTACCTTGTGTCGCAAATAGCGGTCATTGCACATCTAGCTAGTCAGCTCCTCAGGCCAGTCTGATCTCCAAAAGACTGCTGATCATATGCTGCATGTTGAAGCCGGTATTTGTGTCAAACACAAAGTTGCACCGTGTGCAAATCACTCTATGTATGCATGGCCAGTGATTATAAGTCTCAGTATAAGTATCATAAGTATTATGGTATCTGATCGGTTATGCAGCGGTTGATATGCACCCCACAGCTAGTCAAGTTAGTTATAGTTGGCACTGGAATCCCCTAGGTCAGCATGGCACGTCGGAGGTTCTGAGTCGGCCTCGAGTTTTAGCGTCGGAGCAGTAGTCAGTTACACGGGCCAGTCTAGTTTCCAGAAATTTTCTGATCTGATGCTGCTTGTTGACGCCGGTATAATATCAACCGTAGGGATACAGTCATCTCAGATTATTCTACGAATGCACGGCCAGTGATTGTACATATCAATGGTATCTGAATGGATATGCATTGGCTGGTATGCACCCACCAGCTAGTCAAGTCAGTCATAGTTGGCATCAAATCCCCTAAGTCAGTGTGGCACGTACGGGGTTTTAAGTCAGGCTTGATGTTTGAGTGCTCAATGCTGAGGAGCAGTAGTCAGTTCATACACAGGCCACTCTGGTTTCCAGAAGACTGCTTTTCCAAGGCTGCTTGCTGAAGCTGTTATGATATCAACAATGAGGCCACATCGATTATCAGATGATTCTACGTATGCATGGCCAGTGATTGTACATATTAATGGTATCTGTGGATATGCATCGGTGGTTATGCACCCCTCAACTAGTCAGGTCGGATTTTACCAGCACTGGATCCCCGAGTATGTCAGTGTGGCATGTGACATGCTGATTCAGCCTCACAGGTTGAGTGTTGAATGCTGAGAAGCAGTAGACAGTCTTATGCTGCAGTGGCTGCAACAGTTACTTGACAGTCGATATAAAATACCGATCCAGATGATGAAGTAGGGCTGGTTGTCGGGGTACTGAGCATGCAGTTAACCCTGGAAGCCTGTGAATCATGGGCAGTCGTGAACAGTTGCAGCTTGTCAGCAAAGAACCGCAGTCACAACAACTTGGGAGCCTCTGTGAAATTTAAAAGATTCAGCAAGCATGGCCTGTGCACAAATGATCTATGTCCTCGACATGCCGTGTCTGTTTTGACGATGGGGCACCATAATGATGGTTGTCATTTGACAGGCCAATTTGTGTATCTGTTAGCACAGCCTGCACGCCTGCAGATCAGTGTGAGACTTGGTCTCATGGCTTCCTCAACCTCAGGTTGAGCAGTAGTACTGCTGTCGTTCGCCTTTGTGTTGCTTCAGCTTGGTTACGGTTTGTACAGTATCCTCTTGGATCAGCACTACTCAGGATATCTGTAGCTGGCTTGATGGATTGCTGGGTGTCCCAGTCGGTCGGCATGTAATTTACTGTAATTCGGCAGCGACCAGTCCGGTTTCCAAGGTTTATCGACGAGCTTGAGCGCTAGTTCTGGCTGTGTTGATGTTAACTGTTGCATCAACACTCTATAGTGCTGTTGTAAACGCTGGCACTGTTGTCGACAACGCCAATACAACAACAGCCGTTGACACGAACAGGGCGCGCTGTTGCCAACAACGGCTGTTTGCCGGCTCCGTTGCTGTCAATGCCGGCAGCATGAACAACCAGGTTGGCGCAACCAGGTTGCTGTCAACCGCGGTTGATACAACTCGCGTCGATGAACGGGTCAACCCGGTTGACGTCGACGCTCACGGCGTTTACGTAAACGGCGACAGGGGGGTGTTGTTCAAACCTGGTTCGAACAACACTGGGGATATTTCCGATGATGTATGATCCGTGCCGCGGATGAGGCTCAGCAGTATGATACGACTCTTCTGAACCAGACCATCTGGTGGTGGCACCACACTCCCCTTGCATGTAATTTACAGCAGTTTGCTTGGCATACTATGTTGCATGAGCTAGACTTCACTCGTGTGATAACCTGGCGACATGGCACACTCTCAGAGTATTTGGGCCATGCCTCAATCATGGTGCCAGCCTACATGCCTGCTTATCCGATAAGCGGCTGAGAGACTGGTTTCAAATCAATTGGTCACCTATATGTAGGGCAGTACCCGCCGCTGTAGTACAACGTGCTGTAACACGGCGCAACCGTGCCAGGTGTCTGCAACCGTTGCAATGGTGTTGCTGTCAGCCGGACACTCTATAGTACTAAGACTGACTCACCCAACATTGAGAAACGGAGTCATCATAGAACCACAACTGTCTGTACTCTCTTAGTGTTGACTTATAGGCGCCTGCCAGACGCATGGCATCAGAACCCGGTAGCACCAACATGCATGGAACCTCTCAACAGCGGAAGGGGCCTTGACTTTGGGTCACGGCAGCAAAGGAGCTTTTCAGC
>NSMO01000344.1:0-15249 GCA_002588565.1 Coelastrella sp. UTEX B 3026
TTCCGCTTTACCTCGAAGTAGATGCTTGTGGCGCTGATTTTCTTTGTATCAGTCTGGAAGCCGTGACTGAGGTGACCACCGTGTGGCAGATCCAGACCCATGATGCGCTCATGAGGGTTCAGCAGGGCTGTGTACACCTGCAGACATACAGCATAAAACGCCAACTCCATCTGCTTGCATGCACTGTCAGCGACCACAGGAGTTGTAGCTGACAGATAGCCCAGGTTTTGGCTGTTGCTTCTGCAACATCAGCTACACCAAGATTACATGTGAAAGCATGGATCTGTAACAACTGTAGCACCCATAACACCACAGCAGATACCACAACAAGAACCTAACAGCTGCCACTGCCCAATATAGCACACCCTGCTGCTGTCAAAACTGCTGCATCTGAAGACTGTAGTGCTGTGATATGTTGCGATGCTGGCTGCTTGACACTACCAAGCAGTCCCTGGCGGCAGCTGATGCCCTGCGCCCATCTACAACTGGTAGCCTGTCAGTCACTAGCGCACCTGGAAGTTGGCTGGTGATCCTGACAGTGGCTGCACGTTGACGCCCCACTTCTCGGGGTCAAGGTTGAACGCCTCCAAAGCACGTTTCTGCATACAGGACACAGCCCAAGTCAGCAGTCAACACCAACCAAGATGATACAGCAACGTGCCAAAACGGCCTGGCAAGCTGAAGTACTTGACCACACCAACTTTCAAGCTCTCATCCTGTCTCATCACTAGGTTAGAGCGGCCACAGAACAGAACCTGCCTGCACCACATTGCTACTGCGATCAGTCTTAAGAAGCTTGCCATCTGGAGCTGTAGCGATAGAACAAGCCCCAAAAGCCCACCTGGCACAGCCTCTCTGCCTGGTCAATGAACTCGTTTCCACCATAGTATCTAGCTCCCGGGTATCCCTCACTGTACTTGTTGGTCATCACAGACCCCACTGCCTCCATCACTGAGCTGGACACAAAGTTCTCAGAGGGGATCAACTCCAGACCCTGCATGCATGAGTGCATGTGCACTTCAGGGTACTAGAAGGAAATGATAAAGGTGCAGGTCAGTGGGCTTCGTACTCATTAGCTGTGCATGCAACCTGGGGGTTATGGATGATACTGGGCTACCATTGGTGTGTAGCTTTCTGATGGCTTGGTTGTGATTTGCTGTTGTGCTGCCAGTTGGATCAAACATACAGAAGACATGCCAAACTGGCAGCCCTGCAGCTGCGCTCACTGAACGTTGCTGAGATTCACCCGCTCTCTGATGTCGTTCCGCATTGCTGCAAGCACGGCTCTTTGCCTGCTGCCCTATTGCATCGGCTGCTCAGGTTGCTTATTCTGACAATGCTGCAGTGGGGTGTGAGAAGTGTGGGGTGTACCTTGCATTGCCTGTTCTTTTCCTTCTCTATGATATCGAACAGCTCAGGGTCAACCTCTGCGAGGGGGGCATTCAGCACCTTGGGCCACTGCAATCAACCAACATAGGACGCATATGACTGCTGATGTGCGTGTCTTCGCATATTGCACACGTGTGAGCAGATAACACAACGACCCTACGAGCTCAGCTTACATCTGGGATAAGACTGATTGGTGAACCAGGCTCTGCTGCTGGAAAGTTGTGGCTGCAGCAAGGTACTGTATTGCCCTGGTCAGTCAAGGAAAGTCATTGGTGCTGCCAGATACGCAGCTTATTCTTCTGAGAGGGAAGCGCCAAACGGCTGCTGCACTGCTGCAACGGGACTGTAACCAGCAGACCTTCAGTACTGATCAGATGCAGCAGCAACCGACACAGGAACTTGCCGGCAGGGTGATAACTGCTGCTCACCGTTACGTGAGCCCTGCTGTCATCTGAGGCGAACTTCTCGTATTCATCCTCGTTGCGCATTGGCTGCAGCCACATTTCAATTCCAACGTGTGTCAGCCAACCAACAGCACTACATACCACTACCACCAGCAGTGCTGAAGGTATGCAAGCTTACCTGCGCAGCGAACCCGCGCGATGCAGCATTCTGCAGACCACAAACACCCTGTTAGCTGGCGTGCGCTGGGGGTTCCGTGCATGGGACACTGATGCGAGGGAAGTGACCGGGTCCAACACGTATGCCCGGTCTCACACTTGCTCCGACAAACACACAGCGCACAAGGACTGTCCTGCAGTAGTACTGATTCTATATCATACTTCTAGCGCTGTCGGGGCCCACGCTGAGCAAACCTACCACGGCTGCACACGATTGCCTCAGGCCGAGCTGGCCCAGCCGGAGGGCTCCCCTGCGTAAAGCCATTGTGTCGTATATGGTAGTTTAATAACTAAGCGGTGTTAATGCGCCACCGGCCTTTGCTGTGGTGCTTCGATCCCGTTAACCGGACTGGAACCCTTAACATGGTCTAAACCGCACAATATCACAGCAGCTATCTACCTGGCTATGCTGGATCTACTATTGGGCTATTGTGGCTATTTGTGCCTAGAGGCACATTGACCAGTCGAGGCATCACAGTGCTACTGCCGAAATGGTTTGGTTCTACTGCGACGACTGCGGTGACACCATCAAGAAGGTACACACGCAATATCCATGGATTTACTTTTTTGGCGTGATTCTTGGCGTGTTGGGTTTCTCGCCATGCACTGGGCTGCGCCGCTTCAGCTGCTGCTGTCATCTGCCATCTGACCGGCTGCTGCATCGCTGCCTGCAGCCCAAACTAGCCAACCACTTTCGGACATGCGGGGGCCATACATTTACATGCGTGGACTGCAGCAGGAGCTTCGACAGGAGCTCAGCAGCTGTGAGTACTGTTGCTGGTGATACGCCTCTCCGGGAGACAGCAGCTGTTGACAGTCCGGGGGCTCCAGCAGCTGACTGCTACGTCGTGCGGGAATCGAAGTCACTAACTAGCACCTCGCATAGCAGCTCTGACGCTATGAGCAGCTTGCGCACCGCAATTGGCCAGAGACTGGGATGTGCCCTGGTGCCCACAGCCAGGCTGCCAGGGTCACCCCCAGGAGCTCCCGCTTCACTCTGCAGCTGCCCTCAATGAAGAGACATCAACTCTGCTTGATCAAATCATCTCGGCTGCAGCCTTTTTCAAAAGCCCAACATGTGTGTGATGCACGCAGGGCCACAGCACGTGTGTCAGTGAACATGAAAAGTATGCGCTAGGTGCTACTAAACCAGGCGGCTACGCATCCCAGGGTTTCTTCAACAACGGCCAGCCAAAACCGCAGCAGCAAGGGCCAGCAGCTAACGGTACTGAGGAGGTGGTTGGGGCTCAATTTTTGTCTGAACGGCCACCTTGGAAGTGCAACTGCTGCAATGTTAGCTGCACAAGCAAGGAAACTCTTCTGGGGCATGCGGCTGGAGCTAAGCACAAGCGAAGGGTGAGAATTTTGTTGCTGTTTGTCTTGATCTCCCATGTGTAGCTGCCCTCAACTGATGGCTAAGAGCTGAACAGCCATGCAGATATCTTCCAGGGCGGGAACACGTTCAAGACTGGATTCTGGTTCCTGTCGTAAGGCCTGTTTCGGCACTGACTACGTGTCAGCAGTGAGCCTTTGAAGCAGCAGTGCTGGTTGCTGGTTGCTGCCGAATGTGAGATGTTTCTGTGTGGTGCCTGATGTTTCAGCAACCAATCTTGTTTCCTGTGCTTTGACCATAGGCACGCGCTGCACTGGGACTGTCAGGACAGCAGCAGCAGCAGAATAATGATGCAGCAGCAACTGAAGAGCAGCCAGCAGACCAGCCAGCTGCAGGAGCAGCAACGCCACAGGTGGACGCAGCAGCTGCTGCTGGCAACCAGCGAGATGGCTCTGATGGTGATGCAGCAGTTAAAGACAGCGAACAGCCGGCCAGCAAAAAGCAGAAGAAGGACAAAAGGGAAAAGGCTAACAAGCAGGACAAAGCAGCGGCAGCTCTGGCAGCAGCGGAGTCGCAGCCAGCAGCAGCAGTTGACAGGGACTCCGGGGATAAGCAAAAGCGGGTTAAGAAGTCGAAGATTGATAAACAGCAACATAGTCAGCAAGCAGTGACAGAACCAAACGCAGCAGCAGAGCCAGTCAGTGACAGCAAAGGGAGCAAACAAGATAAAAACGCGAAGAAGTCGCGCAAACAGGTTGCCGAGCAAGCTGCAGCTGTGCCAGAACCTGCTGCAGGCGATGATACTGGCAGCAAAAAGGGCAAGAAAGCCAAGGTAGACAAGCAGCTAGCAGTTGAACAACAATCAGCTGGTGCAGCTGATGCAACCGACAACAGCAAAGCAGGTAAAGGAGTTAAGACGCAGCTGCCAGACTTAGCGCCGCTGCTTGCTGTAGCTAAGAAGAAACTCAAGAAGAAGGGCAAGCTGGGGGTGAAGAAATTTGAGGCCCTGTTAAAGGAGAATGCCAATGGAGGTTTTAGTCAAGATGTGGTCAAAGCTGTGAGGGAGCAGGTATGATCACGTTGGGAACATGGTGTGCTGGTTTTTAGCATGCAGTCAGCCAGCTGCAGCACATAAGGGTTGCTGGGAATTTTTTTGGTTGCATGTGCGAACATGGTTGCTCATGCCATAAAGGAATTGAAACAGACAGCAGATAGTTGCCGATGATATTGCTAATGCGGCTCCAGTGCTCCTGCGGGCAACTGCTGCAGATTGCTTCGCCTGTAGTCAGACCCCACCAGACACCAAAGCAGCTTGGAGCCTGCAACATGTGTGCAGGCAGCAGCAGCACTGCAATGTATTGTAGCATAACCTCTCTTCCACCATCAGCAAAAGCCCTGCAGCGGACGCCGCACAAATCAGTCTATCCAGTACAAGTCAGCTGCGCCAGCTTTTCATGGGTAGGCTACTGCGCGTGCAATCTACCATGCTTAGTTCTGCACTGCCCATTGAAATGTGCCTCGGCAGGCTCACCCACCATACTGCCTGCCGTCACTGCTTTGCAGTTGCTTGCCATCAACGAAGTGCGACTGAAGGGTGACGATGCTTTGGTATGGGAGACTAACAACTGACAGGGTGCAACACTGGCGCAGCTTTCAGGGTGCAGTAAGGCGCTTCAGGGCGGCCGCAAGTGTGTTGAACACCGGGAGGACTTGCAGTCGGCTTTCGTTCAGCTTCTAGCTTTCTTTGAAAGTGAACTTATGTCTGTCGCTGATACGACACGGACTCCGTGCAGAGTGACTCTGCAGGCTGTCAGTCTGCATCTGGACTGTCTGGGCGGCCCTACTAGGTAGCCTAGGGTGTTGAGATCCGCTGCAAAGCACAACATGGGCACTTCTCAAGAATCGTAGTGCTGTTGCATCTCTGCTCCCCAATGTGTGATAGCATGGGGGCAGTCGGGCTCATCTACGACACAAACATGTGGGGTGCGCATGAGGAATCCTCGTTGTAGGACCGAGCACTGCCAATCGCAAGTTCACAGATGTGTAACACAACGGTACGTTGTGCTTGATACAGCAGGCCGGTCTTTGCCTTCTCAAATGCCTTGATCACAAACCTCGCAAGCGGTCAAAACGTCTGACACGACAGTCAATGCTATGACAGGACCAGGTTTGAATACCTGAAGCCGCTCTGCCGGAAAGCGCTTGCTCCCTGCAGCCTTTTTACCTTGTTTAACCCATGATTCTGCCGTTGGTCGGCAACGCAGTGTTTCTCTGTTCCGGAGGTGGGCCCCGGCCATGAAGCAACTTGAGAACACGTATGGATGCTCAAAATGTACATTCTAGAACAGTAGAAGGTATATGTGAGCACAACAAAGACCGTCGGGGCGTTTCGAGTCTGCCTGTACAACCGTGACCCAGCAGTACCTCGAGATCATTCTCAGACATGTCGGAATCGTCGGGTTCAAGCTTCACCGGTACAACCGGAGCTAGCTCTGCTGCTAGCTCTGAGAACACAGATGCCAGAGCCCTCACTGCCATGCAAAGCGGGTAAGTGCTGTTGCTTGCTTGGTCGCTTATGAGACGCGATCTCGCGAGTAGTTATGCCCAGTGACATGCATTTGCTTGATTCAGGGGTGAGGGAGACAACGATGACTTGGAAACCAACAGCAGAGGCCTGCTAGAAGCTGTGAGTGGTCCCATCTGAGCCAAGCTTGCTGTACCCGCTGCCCTGACTTGTGGCATGCATGAGCTGTAACGCTAGCAATGCGCTGGTATGTCGCTTGTCTTTGTTTGACAGAGCGCATATAGTCAATGCTTCATTATTGCTGGCAGACTGACCCACACTGCTTGTCCTGCTTGTCTGCAGGGCTTCTCCACCATTTACACACTGACCAAAAACAGGGCCTTGGAAACAGCCCCAAGACTAGCAGTGCTCAAAGTGCTGCTGGAATGGCTCCAGCTGTTCCTGGTGCTGTTGAATCCCACGTTCCCTTGGCACATAGCCTCCAACACGTTTATATGGCAAGCGATCCAGTGGTTGCTGGTGCGCAACATCATCCTGCCCAAGGGATACGACATGTACATAACTGTCTTATATATCATGGCAGCTTTGATCCTGGCCACGATTCTGGCAACAATATGGGTGGCTGTGGTTCTGAAAGGTGATGATGCAAGCAATGTCTGGTTGAGGCGTCTCATCATGACCCTTCAGTTCTTCGCCATGATCATCTACAGCATCATGTGGCCTGCCGTCTTGGACTACTTTGTATTCACTTTCGACTGCAAATGGCGGAACATGACGGCAGGAGGCGTTGTAAACCACATGATCTTCACTGACGAGGGTAAGTACCCTGCATTAGGCCCAGCTCAGAAGCTGTCCACAGGCATGCAGCGTTTGCTTTGCACTATTCTTGCAACTTGCTGAGCCTCCCTCAACCGTTTCTAGGACTGTAGAGAACAAAGTTCTTGCAGTCTCCTGCCAGTTGACAAGCCAGTGTCATGAAGCACTGTTCCTGCAACTCGCCGCAGAAACGTCTGATTGCCTTGCAGCATGTAAATGTAATCTCACACAGATCCCAGGCGTGTGTTTCCTGCAGTGTGCACAAAAATGCCTCACCTGGCGCACATGGTGTTTGCCGGAATCATGGCAATCGTTTTCGGCGGTATGACTTTGCTGATGAGTGTGGGCGTCTGCGACATGAACCCCATGACCAGAAGCATACTAGCCAGCTCAGATGCCACCACCACGTTCAAGATACTATTGTTGAAGATGGGCACTGTGGTGATCAGCGGCATACTTGATGATTACCAGGGTGTGCAGCTGGTGCTGATATTGGTTCTTACATACGGAGCCTTCTACTTCCATCTAATTGAGGTGAGATGCCAGTCACACACCGTGTGCCTCCTCAGGAGCCACAACAGCTGACAGCGCCGTCACGTGCATCTCCTGCAGCAGCCTCCATCACAAGTATTACTCTCCTTTGCTTTTTCTGCTCTTGCATGTGTTGGATAATAACAGATATTGTTAGAGTCTGTTAGCTGGACAATTGTTGCAGTGCTGTGCTTGATCTCTGTGCTGCCAACCTGTGTGTCAAACTGCAGTTGCCATTCTATGGTGTGCTAGTGAACACAGCCTGGACTGGCCTCTCGAGTGGTCTCCTGATGGTTGCAGTTCTGCTGGTTGCGCTTGGGTTCACCAAAAAGCGCCACCTTGGTGACCCTTACTACGATGACAGGATGACAATGGTAAGTTGTTGGTGTGCTGCATGTTTGGCCGAGTGCAGGGGTTGGTCCAGGCATGTCATTATGCGTTGGTCTGTGATAGCCACCACATCATTACATCATGTCCCCAGCAGACCCTTGATTATGCTCTTTTCTCATATAAACCCTGTCTGCAATGGCCCTTGCTGCAGGCCGTGCTGTATGCCATCTTCCCAGCAGTCTTGCTTGGTGGTGCAGCAGTGTGGCTGCGCATGAGGCAAATCAAGAAGCTCTCAGACCAGCTACGCAGAGCATTTGAGGACCGCAAGTTGCAGTTGGAAGGTGGTGAAGCTCAAGCAGAAGCTGTCAGGGAGTCTGGGGCTTCCGTTGTGTCCATGATGGGTGACCTGAAAGCTGTGTACCGCTTCAAAGATGTCAGGCAGGTGTCTCTGCTGTGCCGGACTATGAGGAAATGGGATGACGATGGCATCCCTGACAAGGATGCTTCAGAGTTTGGCGAGTTCATTCTCAAGGCAAGTCCAACAAGTGTCCTGTTAAGTGAGAGCAGCACTAGGCTTGCAGGAATGCTTGCATGTACTCAGGGTGTGTTTTGGATGTCAGTTGTAGCAATGGATCGCAGCAGTGCAGCGTTGCATGGCAGCCTGTGCTGACGGCTTTGACATTGTGCTGAGAACAGCAATCAAGGGACAGCACATGGCGTCCTTTACAGAGCTTCTGCCTGTTGAGTCGTTGTCTGTTACTCTGTTGATATGTCTGTGAGTCACACATCGTGGCATGAGCCATGGAACCACTTGCCAGGTTGACCAGTGGTTGTACTCAACCCTGCAGGCTGCCATGGCCAGGATGCCCAACAGCCCATCCCTGCTAGTGATGTTCACAAACTTCCTGGTAGAAGTGCGCAAGGATGGACAGGCAGCACGCACTCAGGTGCAGCTGGCACTGAAGGCCAACCCCTCAATAGTGGACCAGTTCAACATCTTTGTGGCGCAGCAGCTGGCCAAGTTATTAAAGAGAGGTAAGTTGGCATGGTAGCATTTCATTAGCTTTGATGCAGAGCAAGGACTCTTGTGGCGTCTGGTTGGTGAATCTCAACAATGTGGACAGTTGAGTGAGAATTCCCATAGACATCTCCGTGATGGTGCACCGTACTGATGTGCCTGCCCAGTTGTGCTGCAGAGACTGGTGATACCTTGGACCTGATGAGCTACATTGAGTACCAACGCAGCTATAGGTGAGGCTGGGCAGCTGTCACTTTCCTGCAGGTTTTGCAGCTGCCGGTGGCTGATGTGCAATTGTGATGTTGCAGAGATCACGCATGGAGCAAAATGCGATGATTGCATGCATATGCCTGCTTGCTGACTACTTTGCGGTTTGATGGCTCATTCGCAGTCAGCTTGCAGTTTTGAAGCTGTTGTGTCTTGCAACATGGGTAGTAGAGCACAGCAATGCGATTATAGAATGCTGTGGGCTGCATGTATGTCAATGGGCGCCGATGAGTTCAAAGCACTCCCAACCCTTTGCTGCAGGGCGTGCGTGCGTGTTCACAAGTTGGCACTAATGGCTCAGAGGCAGTTTTGGAACAGTCTACTACGTGACACAATCCAGTTCAAAGACATCCAGGTCAGTGAGGACTGTTAGCAATTGCCTCACGCACCTCACACTTGCAAACAGTCTATTCCAGCCGACATAGGAGTGATTGTGTACGCACGCTACAGCAGATGCGTGTCTTCCACAATTTCTCACCTAGTCACATTCTAGGCAGCCGAGCTGGGTGGTGTTGCCAACTGTAGAATTCTTGCAATGCTACTGCAGAAAAGCTTAGAAGCTATGGAGGCTGCTGAAGCTCGAGCTACTGCCATGTACAGAAGGTGAGTGGCACTGCTGAACATGCTGGGGCTTTGGCTCAGTGCATGGCCAGCGTGTGTGTTGTAGTGCAGAGCATCAAGTCGTCCTCCGGCGTATATAACGCAGTCCACAGCTCTGATCACACTGTAGGTTAATGCTGGGTCATGTTAGTCAGCAAGCAGCCTACATCCCCAGGTATCCCCCTGCCCAGTTGTCAGCTGTCGGCCTACCCAAGTCCTGTGTGCCTGCAGGGTTCTTGAGCGTTACCCCAGCAATGGCAAACTGCTCAAGGTGTACGGCCGCTTCCTGGAGTACGTCCGCAATGACCCCTGGACAGCTGGCAAGTACTACGATGAAGCACTGAAACAGGGCACAACCGAGAGCCTGCTCAGCATGACCCAGGGACAGACAGGAAGCGAGAATTTAGCAAATGCTGGCAACATCAATGAGAAGGTGGATGGCTTGGTGATCATCAATGCGCAAGGTGTTGTCCTCATGATTAATGCAGCTGCCCTGGGATTGTTTGGTTATGAGAAAGGGGAGCTCGAGGGCAAAAATGTGTCTTTACTCATGTGAGTTCTGTCGACCAGAGGACCAGAGGTTTGGATTACCTGGCAGCATGTGTGCTGTGCTGATAGGCAAGCCACAGTATCATGTTGCTATGGTTTGCTTCAATGTGACGGGCATTCTCTGGTGGCAACATGTGTCATCCATCTGAGATCAGCTAGGGCTTGTGGTGAAGATTCTGCAGCCTGTTGAGCAAGCATACAGATGGTGTCGAGTGCAGCAGTGCCTTTAGGTGCTGTTGAATGACTGCATGCTCTATGTACCAACAACTGACCACATCGTTCGTGTGTCTGCAGGCCACAGCCCTTCAGCACCCACCACAACAGCTTCTTGCAGCGCTACCTGAGCACAGGACAGCCTCATATCCTCAACAGGAGCCGACAAGTGGTGGGGTTGCACAAGGTGAGCGGGTCCATGTGCCACCACCATGGTGGGATGGCGTTGTGCAAATGGTTCCTTGTGAATACATTGTCAAATAGTAGACTAGTTGGTGCCTGGGTGCCAGTGTTAGCAACCGGACCTGCTGACCTTCGGCTGGTGTGATCAGGCTACCTGCTGGCTGCGGTGCATAAGCGTCTTCTACGTACAGTAGCCACCGCCAAATACAGCAGCTGCCTTATGACGGTCTGTTCCACTGGCCACGTCAAGGTCTCAACTGAGTACCACAGTTGTTGACTGCTTGCAGGATCGATCCTTGTTCCCTATGACACTGTTTGTGACTCGCCTATCTGGCATGGGCTCTGACACCCTGTTCATGGGTGTTGTTCGCCGGCCTCCACCAGTCGAGAATGAGAACGGCAATGTGGTTCGGTTCTGGGGCACAGCCAATGGGACAATCATGTGTGTTGACAGCACTGTCATAGACAACTATGGGTACAAGCCAGTGGACATGGTGGGGCAGAACTTCGCAACCCTGTGCACTGGCAATCTGGAGACTATCACAAGGTGCGGCACGGTTAGTATGTAAGATGACAGGTGTATCACCTGCTGATGTATGTGGCTGAATGACCACACTCCCAATTCATATCTGGTGAAAGTTGATAACACAGACCAATCATCAAGCAATGGCACTTTATATGTACAGCTGACTTGTGCTGGAGGTGCGCAGATACCACCGCAGGCCAGACAAGTTCTGTGTTGCCTGAATAGGAAAGTTCGTGTGCAGGTTCATCACAAACTTTTCTGGTCAGAAATCAGAGGTTTCTGAAGGCGGTATCAGGACACAGGATCAAATGAAGGTGCAGATCATGCATGCGTTCCTGCCTCCTGTTGATGTGGAGCTCCATGTTGAGCTGGCGGGAGCAGTCGACACTGCAAGCGATTGCAGAATTGTTGTGATGAATGTGAGTTTGTTCAACAGCAGCCGATAAGTTTTATTGCTGTGAGCCTCAAAACACTGGCAAGCTCTCGGCAATGCTTGGAGCATCACTGTCACTGTCATGCGCTGCATGACAATCGCATACGACCAGCTGCTGAGCCCAGCAACACACAAGCTTTTGAAGTCATGGTACAGAAGTATCCCAAGTCGTGTTACTGAGTGTGCAGCTGCTAACGGCATATATCACGTCTAAGAAATAGCAGTTTCTGCCATCCTGCGGCATCACATTCTGTGACTGTGTCTTTGTTGCTGCAAACCGATTCACTACTGTTTGCATTGTGCAGACCCGAGTGCTTTCAGATGCTGGTGCTGTGATAGTCCTGGACCGCAAGAGTCGCCTGGTGTATGTGACAGAGAAGCTGGCAGTCATGTTGGGCTACCCGGTGGCCACACTGGTCAAAATGGATATCAATGCGCTGCTGCCTCAACCATACTGTCAAATGCATGGCACATGGTTCAAGGTGGGCTAATCTGAATGGCTATGGACTGATAACTTCTCTCATCAGCCACTACTATCGCTCAATGCCCATGCATTTGTGCATGGTTGGCTGCATGCATATCCTGCCATGCATGTCTGCAAATGGTCCAGCATGTTCAAGGGTTTGCCCACATCCAGATCCTCGACTATGTAGTGTCTTGCGCCATGATGGTTTGTGACTGCAGGAATACCTGGATGAAAACTGCGTTGGGACTTATGTTGCTTAAGCATGTTCTGCTGCTAGCACACAGTGTGGCAGCTTCATGTTCTGCCTTGCATCTTGCAGAGGTGGCCAGCAGGGTCATGCAGCTCATTCACGCATGACCCTGAGCTTCTGTGGTGGTTTGTTCCTGCAGGAGTACCTGACCAGAAAGCCTGGACCTACCAGCTGCCGAGCAGGCGGCGTCGTGCACCTGCTAGCATCCAACGGTACCAAGGTGCCTGTCACGCTCAAGATGTCACAGAGAGAGGCGCCGGATGCTGGAGGAGGTCTCCTGCATGTTGTTCATGTAAGTCGGTGTTTTCCAGCTATACACCTGCTTAGGTCATGACCAATGTGGCTTTTATAGCTGCTTTGGTTGGCACTGCCTGCTCACATCACTGAGGTTCTGTGATGACTTGGCTGCACCAACCAGTGTGCATTGCAAGGCTGGCTGTCGTTGAGGTGACATGTCACATGTGTACATGCAGGTGACAAGGGCAAGTGAGGGCCAGAGGCTGGACCAGACTCGCTTGCTGCTGGATATCAACCACAAGGGCACCATCCTAGACGTAAATACTGGTATGCAGACAACATTAATACAGTATTGTATCATGCAGTTGAGCTTTGTATCACCTCCCGGGGGGGCGGTTGAGTGTGATCCAGGCACTTGTAATCTTGGAGGATTTGCAGGACAGCACGTTCAGTTGCATGCCTCCTGTCATGCAACTGTCATGCTGATTACGCATACATGTATGTTGAGGACCCACTAGCCCATTGCTAGCCCAGATCTGGGGCTATCATGCATCAGTGCCATGTGTAAGACTCAGGTTCAAGGGACGTGCACATTTTAGTCTAGCCCTACTAGCAATCCCTTGAGCAACCTGTCAACCGCGTGATTGGTGACCGCAGGTGCTCCCAAGAGCCTGTATGGCTTCAATGTTTCTGAGCTGGTTGGCCGGCCCTTAGCATCCATAGTAGACGTGTTTGGTATGTGGCGGCATGAGTTCAAAGAGGACAGCAGCTTGCTGACTTTGCTCACCCTGCAAGCTTTGAAG
Source organism: Coelastrella sp. UTEX B 3026 (assembly GCA_002588565.1). NCBI lineage: Eukaryota > Viridiplantae > Chlorophyta > Chlorophyceae > Sphaeropleales > Scenedesmaceae > Coelastrella > Coelastrella sp. UTEX B 3026. Next base: position 13,089 of record NSMO01000344.1, read on the forward strand.
GAGGGGACTCCTGTGTCAGTCAGTAAGAGCGACAGCGCGCTTCATGCCAGTGGCACCAGCTGGAGAGTTGGTGTACATCAGCCTATCAAAGATGAAGACATCGAGTCACATGCTGTGCAGCTGGCTGAAGAGCGACAGGGTAACAGGGTAAGCTGGTTTGTCATGCACTCAGCAGATGAAGCCCACACGTAGCAGCTGACAAAGCAGCTGAAGCCCACACGTAGCACGTAGCACGTAGCAGCTGACTTGAGAGCATATAATGTGTCAACTGCAGCTGCCAGCTTGTAGCGCTGTAGTGGCCAGCTGCAGGTTTGCGTGGTGCTTCTGGTGCATGTCATTTCCAGGAGCTGTGCTCAGGTTTACAGACAACATGCAGCCAGCACTGTAACAGCACAAATGTATCTTCAGGCATCTGCTGAGCAGGAGGCAAACTTGTCTGAACTGCAAAGTACCGACATTGCACTTTGAGGTGACAATATAGTTCACTGCTGGATGATGCACGGAGTACACAGGGTGAAGGGGTCAGCATACCCTCCTGCTCAATGCCTGAAGAACCCTAATTTCAATTGTCAAGTCATGATGATATCTGCCAAGTGACCTGCTGACCGTAATGGTTTCTGTCTCATATTTGCAGGGCCATGGCTCTGAGGCAGGTGGAGCAGGAGCTGCTGCTGACCTGCTGCATGCGCTGCAGCAGCGTCGCCGGCTTCATTCGGCATGCATGAGCTTCGAGGTGCTGGAAAGGGAGGATGGTGAGGTCATTAGTGACTCTGCTGTTGCAGAGACGACACCTGTGGTGCAGGTAAGCTCGCCAGCTGTTCCTGGTCTGCTCTCCAGCCGTAGCAGACTGCATATGTGATCACCGTTGATTAGTTACAACTGAACGTTGTGTATGTGACTCAAAAACATCTGCAATGTTGATGATCTGAAAAACGCAATGATGCGTCGTATGAAGCGTTGTTGCCACGTGTAGGTTTAGTCAAACTCAGCACCCAAGATTGCCAGTGATCCTGCGGCAGTTAATCTGGCCGGACTATGAATTGCAGAGATCTAAGGCATGCTCACATGCATACCAGCTGACGCCATTTCCGTGGCCAAGGGCTGCCTGAAAATAGTTGACTAAGTGATGTTCCCATGTGAAATGATTACTGACGTGGTGTGGCCTGTGCTGTGTGCTCAGGTATCCCTGTATCGCAGCGATGCACTGACTGCTACCATTGAACTCGACAAGCATCTGGCTATCACAAGGCTGGACGACGCCATGGGCTTGATGTTTGGAGTCAGCGCAAGGAAACTGGTCAAGAAGTCTTTCCCAAGGTGTGCCCTTGCATTGCAGCTATGTCTAGCCCGCACATGCATTTCTGCTTATAGATGTAGTAGCAGGCTCAGCAGAGCCAGTCAACTTAGCATGCCACCATCTTCCCGCTGAAGAATACTCACATGCTGTGATTTTCTGCGTATCGCCTGTCAACCGTGGCCGGCAACGTAGCAAGCTACCAGTTTCCGACGGTGGAGTACTTATGTGCATGCTGCAATAGCCGCACGCTACGTGTCAATCGGGGCTCACAATTATATAGACACATGGGCTGCATGCAACAGTGCTAACCTCTGGCAAGGCGCCTGGTGTTGCTTCAGGTTGGTGGGCCTGCCCAGCGGCAGCACCTTTGACGACCTCTTGGGCACCAAGGCACCTGTGGCCAAGAAAACAGCTATGAGAAGGAGCGCCACCGGTGGCCCACCAGCAGCTGGCACGTCCAGGATGGGTGTTACCAAGAAGCTCACTGCACATCACCTGGGTGATGGCAAACCATTGCAGATCGAATTGCAGGTGGGTCTTGTGACGTGGGGATGTTTCAGGCTTTGAAGGGCTTTCGCATGATATGCAATTGCTGAGGCAGCATCTGGAGTGACAGTGGGCATTTCTGTTGGTCAGTGCATAGTCTTGCGCCCGGACTTGCTTACAAATGCTCAACATCAGCACGCGCTGGGGTCAGAACACCTCAAAAAAGTATTCAGGTCATTAAGCCAGGCTTAGCACAGTTTGCATCACTTTGAGGTTCTAGCAATCTGCTTGGTCCATCTGTTATGGTGCAGGCCATGTCCTTTGAGCAGAACGGCAAGCTGCGCTACATGGTGCGTATACAGCTGCAGAACCCCACCA
>NSMO01000345.1:0-57233 GCA_002588565.1 Coelastrella sp. UTEX B 3026
CGGATCAGTTTCCCGGTCTGCTACTTGCATCCTTAGTCCTTAGAAGTCATTTGAAGTTGATCTCAACAATTATACGTAAAATTGTCGCAGCCATCAACGGCAGCACCGTGTTCTCATAGTTGCGCAGCCTAGGCCACTCCCAAGGTGCTGCTTTGAAACCAGTAGCTTTGAAATTAGTTTGATTACAGCGGTGAGCCATTGCTGACGGTCGCACTGATCGTCAATGGCTACTAGACCTGTAGCATTCCCTCTGGGTATCACTTACATATATGGTATATAGGTATATACCTGTGCCTGTGCCGCAGCCAGCTGCTGTAAACTTCTATCAACCTGACACACTGTCACTGCTGACCATGTGCAGGTACTCTCAGACCTCAAGGCCATTCAGCAGCAACTCAATTCCAATCCCAATAAGCTGCTGCTGCTACAAAGCACAACCCCCAGTTATGCTGATATTGCTCTATCGACAGGAATGAACAGAGTTGCCAGATGGTCAGCAAAGCCACTGAGTGCCAATGACAATAATGCTACAGCCGGTGCAGAGCAGCAGACAGTGGGTGATGTTGTCCCTGAGTTTCGGGCTATTCTGCGTGAGTGTGCGGGTCTGGTGCGTTGGAGCTCCGAGTTGGCAGAGCAGCATTGGCCGGCTGCAGCAGAGGTATATAAGCAGTAGCCAGCAACTGCAGTAGCTGGTCCTGAGACGGGCTTTCAGCGCGTTACCAGCGCAAAATGACATCAGCATCGGAGGCTGCAAAGCGTAGTTTCTTTGTTTCGCGTACGTGATATGTTCAGCCCGGTTGATGGTAGCTTTTGTAATGCTTTGAGACTTTCTACACGGTGGGTTGCCGGCCGAAACCGCCTACAGGCCTGTATGCGCCTTGTGGATTCCGAAGTCGACCCCTCGCTTATAATGCGTACATTGCATTCTGTGTCAAGTGATCATGTTTCTGGGCGGACCGTCCATGCACCACGAGCGTAAGATAGTCGCAGATCCACTCCGGAATGTCAGAGCAAGCCTGAGCGTGTCGGACTCCGGCCTAACAATCAGGTGCGCAAATAATGTGACTGCCGAAACGGGAATGCAGCACAATGTAAATGTGCCGGACATGTCTTGGGACCTGCGACCGTTGTGATCCAACCGACTCGGAGAGCTCCACCGGATCACCCAGAGCATACTCTACGATCTGTTACAGAATATGCGGATAAGCAGGATCATTCAAGATAGCAGAATGGCAACCTGCAATGTCACATGGTGGCACACTTCGAAAAAAGCACCATGCAGTGTCTCAGCAGGCGATGTTCCGATTGTCAGCTGCCAGATAGATCCACCTCGAGGGCTTCGGCGGCAGCGCATCTATTCTGTTTGCATTGGCTCAATCTCTTTTACAACCCTCAGATAGGCTCGATCGCATTGGGCTCAAATATTTTGCATTGCGGTCTGCTAGCGGTGTGTTGTCAACAACTGCAGGCGACGCAATCCGGATGCACAGCAGCAGCGCAACATCCGCCGTCATTGACGATGCAAGCATACTTACAAAACTCACAATAACATGTTACAACCCTGAGATGGGTTGGATCGCATTGTGCTGAAATGTTTGGCAATGCGGTCTGCTGGTGGTGTGTTGAGTGCGGCTGCAGCCGACGCAATCTGGATGCACAGCAGCAACAGTGACAGACTGTTGTTTGAGGCGTACTGACACTAGAAGCCTCCAGCTGCAGAAGGGACACAGGCGGTTGGGGTGCAGCAGTACAGCACATGTGTGTCGCGTGGCGGCGTCCCGGCAAACAACCTGATGTTGCTTCGGGTATCGGAAGATGATTCAAATGCGAAGCCTGGCACTACAAGCGTTGGCAACTATGATTGGCCAGCCTGTTACACTTCTACCAGGAGTTTGTAAGCCACGCAAACGGCCATCAATCTGATCGGTTCGGATTAGTTGTTTACAAAACTGAGTTCAGGTGTTTTTTGATGGTGTCTGAGCGCAACATCCGCCACAGTTGGCGATGCAAACATCAGATCATGATAACATACATTGCAGATGAAACCTACGCTAACATTCGCTGCAGAGGCTCCTAAGGCTTCGGTGATGCCGCAGCTGCAGCCCCAGAAGGCCCTCCCCTGTCACAGCTGCTATGCTATCTTGATATTCAGCTGTGTACCAACTTTGTGCCTTGTCACTGTATTATAAACACATAAATTGCAATGCAGATGTGACTGAGGCCATCTTGAGCTGCTGCTGCTGCCCCACAAGGCCCCTCTGCCAGCTGCAGTGCGTTCCCAAGGTTGTAAAAACGCACATGTCCTGCCTCTTTGTTGTAATCCAGACATGATAACATACGTTGCACGTGAAACCAGCGCTATCATTCGCTGCAAAGGCCCCTACGGCTTCAGTGAAATCGAAGCTGCTGCCCAAGAAGCCCAATCCCCCGTCCCAGCTGCTATGCTTTCTCAGGGTTCAGCCGTCACCATGTTAACTATTTTGTGGCTTTTCACTGAATGTCACACATGATAACATACATTGCAGATAGTATAGAGGCCATCTTGAGCTACGGCCAAGACCCTAAGGCTTTGGTGCTGCTGCTGCTGCTGCCCCTGAAGGTCCCTCTCCCAGCTGCAGTGCTTTCTCAGGGTTTAGAAGGTACTGGTTCTCTGCTTCTTCGCTATGATACACACATGACACCTCTGGATCATTCTTGAGGTCTCCCACAAATCCAAAGGTATTCATACGCTTTTTGCAGGACTCAACCTGTAGGACAAGACACGAGGAATAGCATCAATGCAGGGCTAGCAGCACATATACGGAGTATGCCAGCCCACTCCAGCCACCATTACCTTCCAGTTGTGTCAGCTAACTGTTATCAGCGTACTGTGCATGAGCTAGCGAGCAAGGCCAAAGCTTGGTGCTGCTTCTGCTGCCAGTTAATTCATTACTTGATAATTGCCAGCGTGCCACACATTAAAGCACAGATGTCCGACCAACCAACAAATCTGACCAATAAACAAATCGCAGAGCCAACCAACCAACACAATACCTGTTTGTTATCCACCAGCTTCTCCCTCTCAAGTACGTTGAAGTTGCTGCGCCTCAGAATGCAACCCGGCTTGACCTCCGGCTGTGTGACATACAGGTTGAATGGGTTGTATGTGACAAAGACACGTTGGTCAAACACCATGGCCGAGTAACCGTAAGCCATGCAGACTTCGGCGTTGGGGGTGCGGCGATCGATGATCTCTGTGGAAGCAACCTGCAGCAGCAGAGCAGAAGGGGCAGCAGCTGCTGGGTGACAGAATCTGAGTCCTCATTCATAACAATGCTCCAGAAATCGCTGAACTGGTATCATAAAGGTTTCGGACAGCACGTTGTGGAACAAGGTGATAGGTTTTAAGGTCAGGAGCACAAAATATGGCAGCTTCACAACAGCTTCTACGCTGATGAGCATGTTCGCATTGACAAAGCCATTGCAGGCCATGACTGTTGCAACAACCTGCAGCTGCTGGCACAGTAAGCACTGCACACTCAACAGCGTTAAGACCAGGCTCACACTATTGAGCATATCCAGACATGGAATACTCTATGCTGAACGTTTCGTTTCCAGACCGACTACACAAGGTCCATGTCTAGACCAAGTACACATGTCTGGGCCAGGTGCGTGAATCAAACCAGAAGCAGCGAACCGAACACAGTGCCAAACCGCTTCCCGCTGAAGGTGTCTCACCTGGTTTGGCGACAGGTTTATCTCAGCATCAAAGTACACCCCGGCTCCTAGACCAGTCACAAATGCTGCTGCTATCAGGGCCTTGGTATACCCACTCAGGCCACCTCCATCTCCATTGCCGCCATTGTTATTGCCATTGTTACCACTGTTTCCTGCACCACCTGGTTGAGTCTGCTGCGCAGAGTCCTGCGGTTGCTGCCAACTCCACGGTTGCTGTCGTTGCTGTTGTTGTTGCGGTTGCTGGGGCTGCTGGGGCCACCCCCATTGCTGCTGTGGTGGTGGCTGCTGTTGTGGGGGAGGTTGAGGTTGGTTGCGGGGTGGTGGTGGGTAGTTGTAGCCGCCTTGCTGACGTAAGCGTTCAAGTTCGGGGTCTGTTTGTTGGTTGTTTGGGAGTGCGTTGCATGTATGTGATTGCAGCCGTCTGCAGCTGCTGGTGATAGAAGGAGAGGTGAGCCTAACTGGCTGCACTGCTCGGCTATTGGCTGGCGCCGCTGTTTGGCATCGCAGTCTAGTACCGGAGTGTAAGTTATGCATGTTGCTGGATTGCTGATTCGTCAGAAGCAGGCTTCCTGCACAGCACTCAAAGAAGCAGTACTGAGACAGTGAGACGTGGAAGGGTGCACAAAGCTAGTGCAGGGCATCATGGCCCACACATGCCGTCATGATGATTGCAGATGCATGCCAGGCCGGCAAACCACAGCTTGCAGGCCCATGCGCATACCCTGCCGCACTTGAGCACAGGCCATGCTCACCTGTCCTGCTGTTGCGCTCCGCACTGGTGTCAAGGTCGTGCACAACGTCCGGTTGTAACAGGAAAAACTAAATTGGGTAGAAATCTCTGTAGACGCTTGTAGCGAGCTGCAGTCCGAGCAAAGCAGGATACTGTAGAGACTCCTACCAGTACATGGGCATGCGGTATCTGGTTACGCAGCTGCAGTCACAAAACAGTGACTATCCCCGCAGTGATTGCCGCAGGCCGCGTGGCGCTGCCTTTTACACCAGCGATTGGACTTCCTCGGCAGTTCTCTTTCCGCCTGCCACAGCGCATTGAGTGCCAATACCTGGTTAAGCCTCTTGCATTAAGATTAGTTCACTTCCTGACGCGGAATAAGGCCGTCCCAGCTCGCATCAGTCAAACTGAGTCAAAGACCATTCACCAGCTGGAGCATTCCTATGCGCACACTCCTTGGCCACCCTCACAACAAGTACTCTGTGCCAAGCACAAAAACATTATACAACGAGTGCGCCATCAGCGGCACCAGCATATTGCCATCAGCAGCCAGGAGCGACAAGCTCAAAATGGTCCCTAGCAACGCCTCCGGGATGAAGGAGTCAGCTGGGTGCGCACTTGCAAACAACAATCCCGTCAGCGGTACCTGCGAACGCAGAGACCCCAAACTTTGACGTCAGTCGCAGAGCTCATTATCACCAACACAGCTCCACTGACGCCGCATGGCCCCGGGTATTGTACTGCATCAAAAGTGATTAAGCCAATGCAACATATTAGATGAATTATACGCAAGGATCCGGTGTACTGCTGTGGGTTTTGTATTCTGCTTAGCCAAATCCTGACCAAGTTGTGGCAAGATACTGCCGGATACATACGTATGTATCCGGCAGTACACACGTATGTATCCGGCTGTACATACGTATGTGACTATCCATCATGATCAGCACCGCATTGGAGTCATTTGCCCCGCCAATCGATACAGATGCAGACCAATCCCAAACAGCAGAGGACCCGACAACCGCCAAGGCACCATCATCACACCTGCCAACTGACAGCTCATCCACTTACCGCTGCTAATGGATGCACCCACTTTGTCATGCTGGGCAGCACATACCCCCTAAAGTAGTACTCCTGCAACAACAGCAGACACAAAAGCTCTCTTCATTGATCAGTTCAACTACCACATAGTGCATTTATACAGCAGACAGTTCTGGTCTATAACAGCATGATAGTATAAGAAGCGCGCAGTCCATTAACAGCATGGCCAAACATTAGCAGCATGCTGGCAGGGCGGACACCAACTGTCAGCTGACAGCCTTCACCCTCCGTAGAAACCGTTCGTCCGGAAAACAACGTCAGCTGCAGACATCTATAGATATATTCATGCGCTACCCACCAGCCATCGGACCCACGCCTTACTTCAGAGGCGTAAACACCACCACCCAAAGCAGCCACTCTATCACTGCCATATTTCCACACCAGTCGTAATGTTTCACTTGGCAAAGGCTGTTCAATCTCACCTCAACAGCAGGTGCTAGAACTAGAGCGCCAAGTACTAGAGCGATCGACCCAACATCGTCCTGATGTAGGCCGGCAAGGTGCCTCCACTCCTCTGTCAAAAGCACCAGCAGCAGCAGCAGCATCAGCAGCAGCATTAGCAGCAGCTGAAGTGTGGCACAACCCAAGTGCAACACAATGTTACAGGCGTAAGTTACGCCTGTATATGCAGGTAGCCGGCATGCTCGGGTGTTGGCGGTGTCACCACCACGATGTTTGCCCACCAACATGCTTCAAGGGGTCTCCGAGAGGTCTACCGTTGTCGTACACAAAATGTAGATAGTAGTTGTTCAATCTACAACTGCAAAACACCGCGCGCGCAGGGCCGATGGTCGCATGGCCATGGCTGTCTGTCAGCAACTAGTATAATTATGCTCTAGTGTCTTGAGGTCCTCTGTTTGCTGTGCCTGGATGTTTGATCTGCTGTACCGCAGGGACATGCATCGATAGTGCATCTACGGGCTGGTTTCTGGCTGTTTGTGAGGTTTATGTCTTACGTATGTAGCTGGCAGTACAAGCTGGGCATCTGATGCATTTGTGCCACTGAGCCACGGTGCAACGCTGAACACCATCGGAGATGAGGGCTTTGGACCATTCAGGCGCATCATTTGTCTATCGTTTGACTTGTCTATCATCAACCTATTGTCACCCTGCAGCTGCAGCTGCTGTAGCTGCTGGTGCCGCAAATGCCAGGTCATGTGATTGCAGAACATGTCTAGACTGCAAAACATACTGCTGGCATAACTTACTCAGCCAAAGACATGCAATCAAATTGTCAACATCAGCCTTGACCGTCATTGCACCATTAAAGAAGCCAGCGCAGGTGTCAACAATTGTCTGGACTGTCTGCATGTGACTTTAATGAAACACTGGCTTCCAGGCTGCAGGAATGCTCTGTGTACTGGGTTGCGTTACCTTGTCCGTCCACGTGTCCAGTCATGAGGCCTGCTAGCAGCACCCCTGATCCAGTAGCAGCGATGGCAGTAGCCAGGGCCTGAAACACGGGAATGATGCCCAACTCAAACATATACCTACAGCAGCAGCAGCAGCACGCCATTACCAGCAGCAGCACCAATCCTTTGTATAGGCAAAACATGCCACTGTGAATCTGACCTGCTGTGAAACTTGCCATGGCTTTGGCAGCGGTTGATATTACCCTTCAGCCCCAATGCTAAATAACCGTTCAAGTCACCCATATCAGGATTTCATTGTGACAGGGTATGATTAGAAGCTTGCAGATGAAAAGGTACATGTATCATACAAGATTATAGGATCGTCACCTTGCCACAGAGGCAGAGGCTCAATGCCAAAAATGCAATGGATGACTTGTGTATGAATTGAAATGACTAAGTCAGTCATGCAGCATACATGCTTTATGTTAGTAACAGTGTCAATGCTTTCAGGATTTGGAACCGCTATCTGAACTTACCAAGGTTTAGGCAGTGGTTGATATTTCTTCAGACTCGTGTTGATAATGAAGAATGTTGAACCCAGTTGCAGCAGCTGGCAAAACAGATTCAGCAGTTCCTGCAGGCAATCGGAAACACAACATGATATCATTGAGCGTTGTATGGTACGTTTCCATTCACCACAAAGGTGACCATAAAGAGGATGAAGCGGTATGAGATTCAGAATCACTCAAGACCCTAAGCAACAGGGCTTCAAGGACCCAAGGCTTGCCCCAAGCAAGCTTTTGTACTGGACATAAATCTTTATTTGCTGAAGAGTCATTCAATGATCAAGTAACGCTGCTGTGCTGCTGTGCATTTGTTATTTGCAATTCCAGTCAGTCTCACAAGCAGCAACTCTTGCTGCCTGGAAAAGCAATAGAATCATATGGGGAAGATCAAAGAAGCTAGTGATACTGGGGTTCTCTTCTGATTCACACCCACACCGCGGTTTGGGGTTCAAATCTAGAGGAGAACCTCAGTTTCACTAGCTGCTTTGATTTTCCCCGTATTCTGTCATTTTTCTCAAAGCGATTGCAGAGCCGCACAGCCAAAACCCACCCGTTCCGTAGATGGTATACCTCCTATTTCAGTTCCTTGTAGATGCGCAAAAGAACTTAGCACTGCATCACAACACATCCATATAGCAGTAGTCTGTATTATTATGCATAAGGGTTGTTCCCTACCAACGCTGTCAGGGTATCATGAGGCACGCAGCTATTACATGACAGTTACAGAAAACATGTTGTATAGGTCGTACATGCTCTCGTCGGCACTAGCCAGTGGGCCAGCGAATGGCTCATGACGTGTACGTGACATTTACAAACGGGCAGCGTGCATTTGCTTACAGGTGATAGCTGTCTGTTAAGTTGGCAATCACAGAATCCGAGTTGGTAACAAAGAGGTTGGTGAAAGCGCCGATATTGCATGCATACTTCGTGAGCTGAGCTGCAATCTGGGCCCTGGTTGATGATATTGACAACATCGCAGCAACAGCTGGCCGTGAAACTGTAAGCAGCGACAGCTGAGCTACATCACACAAGTAAGCCACCCAGCAAACATACAGCAAGAATGCATCGGCTGCGCTGTGTCTGCTGGGGTTTATTTACCATCGGTGATTACCTGCGTATGGGATTGCCATGTTGATCACCCAGACTGCTGCAGTCACTTGAATAAATTCCCTGAAGCCAAAATAGCAATCAAGTGACCGTCAATTCAGAAATTTTTTTTGGCAGTACTGCTGCTGAATTATATTACATCAACCAATCAGAATCATTATACCCCAAAGATCAAGGTGAGGTTGATGGTCCGGTGCTTTGTTTACAGCCGGTGGCGTCACATAAAGGCTGTTGTGGTAATCGGCCACAAACACGTTGTGCATGCAGTATTCCGATTGAAGGCAGCAGCAATGAGGTCTATCCCAGCGGCCCTGCACACCGTTGTTACCCTGCACGCACCAGATATCCCACGAGACGTGGTAGACAGCTCTCAGCTGCTGTGGTTGCTGCTGCTGTTCCTGTGACGGGTAAGCTAACTCAGCAGTCAGTGCCGACTGCTGCTCTTGACTTGTATGCTGCTGGCTTGGTGGTGGTTGCTGCTGTAAATCCACAGATTCCGCTGCTGGTGGTTGCTGCTTGTCGTTCGGGCCCTGCATTGACAGTTAATGTGTAGTTAAAACCACAAATGCACTAGGATCGCTGCTGTTGAGTGAATCGTTTGCAGGAGAATGCACCTTATGCTCGGCTGACAGTATCGCCCAGAGTTACCTGACACCTGCAGCGCTGGAGACTGCGTTCTGTCCTGTGTGGTTCTCGCAAACGTGTGGTACACAGCTTATGTATGCTTTGAGAGTGCTGGAGGCAGTGCAGACTGCTCCCGCGAGGCAAGGACAGCATTTGATCGAGCCAAGCTTGAAAAATCGTCACACGCAGTGTGAGCTCGAGGCGCAGGTTTCCCGAGCTGCTTTTGATGGCACTCAAGTCGTCCGGAGCAAGGCGGACATTGATGCTCAGAGCGGATGCTGTAAAGCATGCATGGCCTGCACTACCACTGTAGGCAACTGCTCGGACCACTACTGTTCACGCACTGTCTGTGCCACCACTTGCGGTAAACAACAGCAAGCCAACAGCAGAGTACACCAACGAAGCCACAGCACCTCTGCACAGTAACAAGCACGGGCCCCGACCTGGGCCTAAACCCCAAGGCTGCAAACCCAGAAGAGTCAAGACTGGGACTCACAGTGTGTCCGGCGTCAAACGTGGTGTAGCGCCCGGTATAAAATGCGAAGTATCCGTGCAGTAACCAGCAAGACCAATGGGCCACAAAATTGCATCACACCAACAGACACTTGCAAGTTCCCCACAAAAGTGGCCCTAGGCCTGCCCAAACTGCAGCAGAGCTTCACCTGACGAATTCATTGAGACCATGGGCTATAATCAAGAAATAAGCTTGGCGGGAGTTGGTTATCATTAATGCTTTGCCGGCCTCCCCACAACGTAAGAGCCACTGACTCTAGGGCTAGCCGACCCTGCCGCACCACTCAACCCCGGACCAGCCGGCGGTTTGTCACTTAGCCGCGAAGATGGCCGCCCCGGACTTCCCCCTAACGTCCCTGCGGCACTAGCTCGTAAGGACGTTGCAGGACTCCTGGTTGGGCTGGGGCTGCCTGTGCCATCTGCTCTGCTGCCTGTACTGCTAGGACCCCTCCTGGGACTCATGTCTGGGCTACCGTTGGCCGCTGCACTGCTGCTGTCGACTGCAGATGAGCCCCCATCAGCACCTGGGTTGGTGCTGCTGCTGGGGTTTGGCGCTGGGCTGCCTGTGACGCGTCTAGCTTGCCCTAGCTCTACCTGAGCTGCTCGAGATGCGAAGTTGAGTGATGAGAGTGTTTCGCTGCAGGAGGTTGGCTCTGGTGATAGGTTGCAAACAAGCAGGACCTTGCTGCTGCCGCACAAGCTGTCCTGCAATACCTGCAAAGTGCAATGAATCGAAGCCAGTATTGATTTCAAAAGCATGTACCAAACATGAAAACACACTCCTGCACCATTGAGCAAGGCATCTGCTGTGCCAGATTTCAGCAGCTGTAAAGTCATCCTGGCAGGGGTGATGGCCAGCTCTGGGCACTGATCAGCATTTGCAGGACTGGCACATGGCATGTTAATATAATACTCCATCAAAACACTTCTCACGGGCAGATGCAAGGTACAGGAAGTAGCAGCACAGTGCAAAAGAAGTGACAATCATTTCAGCACTCAAGCATAAAACTAGCACTCCTGTTTCAGCAGAACCGGCAGCAACGCTGTCAGTACCCACACCAAGCCCAACAATTCTGATCACCTGTGTAAGCTTGCTGTTCCTGAAAGGTATATGTGCCCCTCTCCGCTGTAATGCAGCAATGACATCCCCCAATGCACTGAGACTCTTGTTGATTGCCTGGGCCTCCTTTAGCTGCTGACCTGTCACCTCAGACTTGTCAACACGCTCAGAACCTGCGAGCAAGCACAGCCATGCCCCAAACAGGTGACCAAAGCCGGGTGCCAAACAGTACCCATAACTGGGGTTGGGATATTGGAAAGATCAAGGCCAAATAAGCAGAGCAATCAGCAATTGGGGCATTGAGCGAATGGAGCGTGTTTGTCATGTGATTGGCAGGCTGCACAGAAAGACACGCAGCGGTAGACACTAGAAAGCTGAGTGTATTACATGTGCCAACCGGTGGAATTGAATCTGTGGCCAATGGCTAGCGACAGCACCAAGCACCTTCTTCCCTGGCCCCTTCAATGTCAGATGGCAGCTAGCATGCATAGCTGCCGTATATATAGCACATAAAAGTAATGCTACTAACTGACGACAACCCCAACACCAGCCCAGCTACACCATAGCCAACTGGTACAGCAGCATAGGCAGCAGCAACTTCAACAAGCAGCAGCACAAAGCTAGCAGAGGCTAAGCAACAGGCAGTGGCTAGATTTTGGTGGTTGTTGAATGATTCCACAATCATGAATGCAGCCCCCACAACCTGGATATCACATGTTGCTGATGATCACCCTTTTCTATGCCGTGAGCCGTTGATCAATACCATTGTGTTGGCTCCACAAGCTGGGTGACTTGCTGGTCTTTTTAGTTGCACTTGTTTTGCCCCAATCTGTCACCATTCGTCTTACACTTGTCTGTGATTTGTTACATATTTGTCATGGTTGATTGGTTGGTGGGTGCTCATTTGCTGGCCTAGGCATTGAGGGCGCATGAACATGTTGGGCCTCCTGGCTTCTGGCCTAATGCCAAGCAATGCCACATAATTAATTGTGTACAATAGCTCGTCCTTCTATGCGCATGTCGTCTGATATAGGCTCAGCATTTGTTGTGCCATTGTGGAGTTTGCATGAGGTGGCATCACTGGTCTTGGATGCCAGGTCACGTATATCGGCGGGGGTGGCCCTGTAGCGTGGCTTCATGAGCGAAGTAGCCCTCCCATGTAACAAATCAAGTCCAATCCAAATCTTACAACAAACAAAGATATAGGCAGACTTCCAAAGGCTAGCAGCCAGCTGATGTGCAGAAGGCAAGTTGGTCTGCAAGAATTTCCTCACAATGACTGCCAGGCAATCTCAAACAGCAGCACACTGTTGTGGATGTCAGTCTGCTCAAGGTTTGCTGTGTGCCATTCTAGATGCCAACCAGCGTAACCAACCAGATGCAGCAGTGATGTGAAGCTACTGCCGCTCACATGCCCTGCACCTTCACACTGGTGACTTGCTCAACAGCTTGTGCAGGGTGTCTGTTTGTATTGGCTGATATCATTGCAGTTCTAAATTGCCAGGCTGCCAATGCCATGACCATTCCAAAGCACACCAACTTTTTTCAATGTATTCAGAAGAGCTTACATCGTACAGCATCAACACATACTCACCAGCCAGATCCACCAGATGCAGCAACGATGTGAAGTTACTGCCTTCCTCTAAACCGTTCAAGGAAAGTTCAGGCCGGACTTTTTAACTAACAATGTGCTCACCAGCTTGTGCAGGGTGTCTGTTTGTGGTGATTGATATCATTGCAGTCCTAAACTGCCAGACTGCCAATGCCATGACAACTCATTTTAACGCGTTCAAAAGAGCTCACACGGTATAAGATCAACACATACCCACCAGCCAAGTCCACCAAATGCAGCAATGATGTGAAGTTACTGCCTTCCCTGATACCCTGAACCTTCACACTGACCAGCGCATGGCTGCGGCTGCTTGCTGAGTTCAGCGCTGTTGATGCTGTAGCACGGGCTCGGGCTCCTTCTCTCAGTACCGCTTGTACTTCTGCCAAGTTTGACACTGTGCGCCACAACAGACCTGGCACCCTGCATAACACACAGCAGAGAAGTGTCACTGGGTTGGCGGCATGGGAATCTTATTACCAAAGCACCTTCGCTCAATGCCGCTTGTACTTCTGCCAAATTGACACCTTGTGTCACAACAGACCTGGCAACTTGAATGTCAAGTTTTAGACATTTGTCATTGAGTTGCCGCGGAAAGTGCCATATACGGCAGTGAAGACAGATACATTGTACTTGTCAAGTAACCTTGTCATTCTGGCTTGGTGACTTGGGTGCGTTGTTGCCACAGCACCTTCCCTTAGTGCTGCTTGTACATATGCCATATTTAACCCCTTGCGCCATATGTCAAATTCTCCCAACAGAAGACTCAAGATAGAGGGCTCAAGATAGAAGACACAAAATACGTGACTCAAGGTGGGAGACTCAAAAAAGAAGTCTCTAAATAGAAGACCCGAAACCCTGCAAGACAGCACAACTGAAATCATCATCTGGCAGCACTTGTGACAATAACCAGGCGCCAGCACTGCTGGCGGTCCTGCAGCAGTGAATAGTGAGCAGTGTGGGCAGAGTCAGCTGAAGTAACAAGTTCAATGGTGTAAGAAATAGGTGGTGCTTCAAGCCCCAACTGTCCATGTTGGCTGGCAGTACCCCACCAGGCAACCTTCATACATCCCTGCTGTATGCTGACATCCTTGCATGCGCTGGTACAGCAACACCAGCAAATGCCATGGCTAACATGACAATCTCACATATGCTAATGCAAGCAACATGTAAAACAATATGATGTGAGGTGTTGCTTTCGCCAAGTTCATGATCCATGAAGCAGCTTCAGAAGCAGCTCAGGTGAGTACAGCAGTTAAGTTCATGAAGCAGTTCAGAGACTTGTGTGAGCACAATTTGCCACTACCTAGGGGTCGTGAGCAGGTGCAGCGGGCGTTTGCCCACGCCCATGTGTTGATGTCAGCCGGCGGCTGTAAGCGGGTAGCCCTGAGACATCTTTGCCATACACAACAGGTTGCACCTGCTAACTGGATCAGCAATGCCAGCAGCTGCCATGTACAAACATGCTCAGGCTGTGGGCGAGCTAAACCAGAAAGTGTAAGGCTTCAACAAAACAGATAGTGCTTCCACCTGTCCATGTTGGCTGGCAGCTCCCCAGCAGGCAGGCCTGATACATCCCTGCTGTATGCTGATAGGTTTGCACCTGATCCAGCAACACCAGCAGCTGCCATGGCTAGCAAATCATGTACCGCTTCATTGTAAATCTCCAGCATGGCTACATTGAATGACCAGGAGCGGTCAACTTCATCTGCTGCTATGCTGAAGAGTTCCTGCAGTCCAGTAACACACACAGCAGTCAGGCAGTGCACCAATAACCATTCCTCAATCACTACGGTGCTACCTCTGCTGGTAGTATCATGACCGGGCACTTAGATAGATCAAGCAGAGACTTTCCTGTGGTTCCTTTGTACACTGCACTGCAGGATGCAACCAAGGGAGCAGTAAGAGTTGTTTGCAAAACCTTCTCACTTTGAAAGTGATACACAATAGCAACGGAATATGTACTGTAATCCGCTAATTGCTTACCTGCAGCGCCCGTGTGTTGATGCCCGGGTTGTCAGCAGGCCCATCCATAGTGTAGGTCTTGCCACTGCCTGTCTGACCGTATGCAAAGATGCAACAGTTGTAGCCGTCAGCACAGGAGCGTACAAGTGGTGACACCTCTTCAAACACCTGCAGCAAAGAAACCAGAAATCCGTGCAGGCCGCACAGCAGTGACATCATCCAGGGTGGATCATGCCCCCAGCCTAGGGAGCTGCCAAGAGCAAATTGCAGGCCTCCAGTCTCTTGAGTAAGTCAGCATGCAATACGCTGATGCAAATCCATTGGAATCCATACAACATGGTGCAAACGAACTGGCACTGAGTGCAGAGCCTTGCTGGTAGGCTCACAGGTGGCAGATGACCATCACTTCAAACTGCAAGCACAGTAATTTAAACGCAGGGTTTGTAATGCCTACACAACCGCAAGCAAGGCAATAGGTAGGCTTTTGCCTGATTTGCCTGCGATAGGTCTGGGTCATTTGGCTGGTACACACCTGCTGCTGTGTAGCCTCTGGTGCAAACACCGCATCAAACTCAAACTCCCGCTGCCTTGCATTAGCTACGTCACGCACAGACAACAAGCCCTCCAAGGGGAAGCTGATGCAGCTGCCGCCGCTGTTGTTGTGGCCCATCTTTGAGGGGCTGGAGGGCAGGGGCGGCCTCACACGGCACATCACACGGATGTTCCCCCGTAGAACCTGCAGGTGCGAACAAAGAATGGTGAATGAGAGCTTGCAGGAACATTGCTTTCACTGCCAGGTCAAGACACAATTTTGAGCTCATTCAACACGCTCTGACTGAATACATACACAGCTGCTGGAATGATGGTTACTCAGCTGTCGCGTTTTGTTGTAGCAGGATTGTGAACATGCAGTGCATGTAGGTTGTTTAGCATGATGAGGTTTGTCGCTCTCTGTAATGCCAGGTCACCATGAGTCGTGAAGCAGTTGCAGCCCCCTTCACTATGCTCTGTGTGTTTACATACACGCCTGCTTACTGATGTTTCAGCTGTCGCGGGTTGTGCTGGCGCCTGGTCAGGCCCATCCACTGCATGCTGCTGCTCACAAATTGCCAACTCCGCAGCAGCAACCAAGGTTCCTATGTAAACTCGGTCACCAAACACCTGGCCAGACTGCTTGTCTCACCTGCAACTGCTCATGTAGCTTCCTGCGCACTGCCCTCTCCCTCATAAACTTCTCTTCCCAATCTGCGGCTGCAGTACTAGCTGCAGCTGCTTCAGCAGTGGCGGCTGCCAGCTGCTGCTGTAAGGACGATACTTGCTGCATCTGAATGTACAGCTTGTCTCGCTCTTCTTGTGCCTGATACGGAACATGTGGAACATTCGAGGTTACGTTTTGTGCAGTGTTTACCATTGTTGAGGCAATGGAGCAATACTGCACTATCGGTAGGCGGTCATGGTGTGAGGTGTGCCTGCGGAACCTGCATATTTCTGTTGGTCACACCATGCAACACGCCCTGTGCTCTGTGTTACGTTGGTTATACAGCTCAGCAGGCCACTGCTACAGGATCTGCCTCAAATCACTCTACAACACAAAGAAGCACCAGCATACACTATGACAAACAGAAAGCAGCAGTATGCTTCCTGCAATCGCACCTGATGCTTTTCCTGCAAAGCCCTGTCCCTCTCCGCCTCAACAGCAGTCAACTGCTGTCTCAAACTGCTGAGCTCAGAGTTGCGCTGTGTTAGCTGCCCATTCAGCAGCTCAGCCTCTGCTCGCATCTTGTCTACTTCACTGCTGTTTGTATCACTCCAAATTTTGGCCTGCTTTCGCATATCTTCTAGTTCCTGCGGGGTCAAGTGTGCAGGAACAGGAAGCTAGGTGACATGTGCTTGCTGATGACTTCAGAGCTGACATGTGGAATTATGCATTGTTGCTGACGCCAGCGCAGCCCCCTCTTCTGTTTTGTGTATGGCTTGCAGACTCAACATCTGACTGCCAGTGACAGGTGCAACCTCCGCTGACAGCTGCGTCGCCAGGTCATCTTGCTTGAGCACCCAGGAACCTTGCAAGAGTGACATGCCTTCCACTCCACGCAATCCTCAGTAAAAGCATGTCAGCTGCAGTCTAATGCCCTTTCACCTTCTGCATAGAGCTGCCTTGTCGCTGCATGCCATCCAGGTTTGCCTTGTAAGCAGCCATCTGGCTCTCGAGTTCATACTTCATCTTCCAGGCTTCTAAGTTCTCATTTTTGAGCTGCTCTACCTGTGCATGCAGCTGCTCTGCTGCTGCAACCTGCTGCTCCAACTGCTTTTGAGCCACCTGCAAGGGGCAATACACGACGGCTTTGTCATCTTGATGTCAGCGTGGCTTTGTATCAGCAACTTATACCCCATCCACTGCAAGCAAGATCGTCCATGTAAGCCCTCCAAGTGCAGCTACGGGTGTTGTACTTTGTTGCTCAGCTGTGAGGTTACTGTCCCTGGCCTTGCTAGGATGTAATCGCTGAACTTCTTGTTGGATGCTGCAACCACCCAGTTGCATGGGGCAGCAAGGTCTGAGGGTTCTTGCAGTGAAGGTGTGAGATTGCACATACCTGAGCTGACTGCAGTTTCATCTCAGCTTCCATAAGCCGTTCATTTGCTTCGGCTAACGCTGCTCCTGCAGCTTCCTGCACACGACGGGACTCATCATCTAACCCGTCATCTGCAGGCATGTAGTACCTGAAGGTAACAGACACCCACAAGTGCAATTTCTCAGCTGGCGATACTATGACCTGGCATCGTCTGACGCTTTGAGCAGGCTCAGCGAACGTCAGACATTCATGAACACAAGTGAGTTGGCAGCTACTGGATGATTTTCGTCGATGCAAATAATATGCACCAGGATGATGCAACAGTACAGGGACCAAACCATGGATGCAGGAGGTTGAATGCTGACAAGGTCTACACGTGCCTGTAGTAGTGTTTGAGTGTGCTTTTCCAAACACCCTGGTTGCTGCTGCTGCCTGGTACGGCTGTGGCAGCTGCAGCAGGGACCATTTCACTGGGCGCCTGCTTGCTTCTAATGCTGTCAGTCCGCGTTGCTGCAGCTCTGTCAGTTTGTCCTGCAGCCGTGGGTGACAGAGGTCCTGATGCATTGTTACTGCTATCATTTGCTGCTATGCCGCCTGTCAAGGATGAGCCCCTGCTGTCTCTTGTCACCCTGTTGCTGCTGTCCTTGCTGCCAGGTGGTGTG
Organism: Coelastrella sp. UTEX B 3026; assembly: GCA_002588565.1. Classification (NCBI taxonomy): domain Eukaryota; kingdom Viridiplantae; phylum Chlorophyta; class Chlorophyceae; order Sphaeropleales; family Scenedesmaceae; genus Coelastrella; species Coelastrella sp. UTEX B 3026. Next base: position 17,577 of record NSMO01000345.1, read on the forward strand.
CCACTGGGGTCGCCTGAAAAGGTTTCGCCTGCTGCACGGGCTAGTGGCGTCCGGCTGAGCCAGCTTGCACCTACTGCTAGCCAGTCACGCCTGTTTGCATTGCCTGCTGCGCCACCTGGCTGCTTTTCGGGATCGCCTAGGCTTGACAGCAGTTCCTTGTTTACGCTCGTCTGAAGTGATGCTTTCCCGCTGGGCGACTTGCCTGCAACAGCAGAGGACAACACTGCATTTGTATGATGCGCAGGTAGAAGGCAATCTGCAGTATAATCAACACAGGCTGCCATCTCCCGCCACTAAGAGAGCATATAAGCAAGCAGGTCCCTCAGCTGTTGCAGTTACACAGGTTTCCACCTACCATGTACTGCAGGAATCAAGTCCTGGCCTGCGAGCTCCCTCTCATATAATTTGCTCTCCAGGTCAGCTATCTTGGCGAGCAGTCGGTCTACTAGTTCTCCTTGATGGGCCCTCTCGCTGCTTATCGTGTCAGTCCTCTGAAATACCCCCTCCACTCCTGCTTCCTTTTCCAGCTGCCCTGGAGGCTCCTGTGGGGTTTCCTCAGCCATTCCGCCCTGAATAGCTTTATGATACCACTAATACCTACTTCATGGCTTGTTTTGCTGGAACTCACAACGTTTGAAGGCTGCTCAGTGCAGGTTTGAACGCCATTGACGATTTCAGGACCCCCGATTGGCTAAGCGGCATTAGCGTAGTAACCACGTAGCCAATCTGAATACTTCATACATGCCAGGCTGGATCGACAGTTGCAAGTCCACCTGTTGCCCCAACATGGGCAACAGCAAGGAGTGTGCGTAGCTGTGTAACACAATTTGTACTTTTGGCATCCCCGCCTACTCTGGCCACTCAAACCGCAATCGGCATTTTGTGACGATGCTGTTGTGTTGTGTTGATGCCGCGCCATCAAGGCCTACCCAGCAGCCCGCGCGCCTTCCTGCTGCCCCTGCCCCTGCCCGAACTCTGAGGCGCCACTTCCCTGGCGTGCGCGTTGCTGCTGTCATGCCACCAAGGCAGTTGAAACTACCGATACCAGTGACCATCCTCACAGGCAGCCTGGGTGTAGGCAAGACCACAGCCCTGTGCAACCTGGTAGCACAGAAACCAGCAGAGGAGGTCTGGTGCTGCATCGTCAACGAGTTCGGCGCTGTTGGAATTGACGCCGTCGCAATTGAAGGCAGTGCCTCAGAGCATGGCAATGTGGTTGTCAAGCAGCTTGCCGGGGGCTGCATGTGCTGTGTGCTGTCCGGACCTTTATCTGCAGCCATAGCACAAATCATCCGCCAGGTCAAACCCGACCGAGTGATCCTGGAACCCAGTGGACTGGGGCACCCTGGAGGTCAGAATCAACTGAACAGCTGCATCACTGGTTTGCAGCACCAGTGTTATCACTGCCTGCCCATGCATAGGCTCCAGGTTTGCAGCTGCCAGCAGCACTCGCTGGTGCTGTAGTGCTGTGTGATTTGCACTTCTCTGCAGCATTATGGCCCACGTGCGCATGCTGTCCTGCACGGTGTGGCTGACCTATTATGTGCTCTGCAGGGCTCATTGACATCCTGCAAGGGCCAAATCTATGCACAGCTCTTAGCCTTAACGCAGTACTGTGCCTGGTAAGCACAACTGCTCACAGCTGCTTCTTAGCCAGCCTGCGCCGTGCAGAGATCCTACTTTGGTAACCAAATTACAGAAGCATTGCTGTCCGTTTTGTGCAATCAGATACAAGCAACGCCCAAAGTCCCACCCAACGTCACTGCAGGATGATCAGCTGAATGGGCATGAGTCTTACAACATCATTTCATCACAGGGGCGCAGTCACACAAGCTTGCATGCCCAGCAGTGTCACCACTGGTTCAGTGCAACGCCATTCATTCTAGAGCAATGCATAAGATGTGCTCCAGCCCAGCATAAGATGTGCTCCAGCCCCATCCCCCTGATAGGCAGTGATCTGCAAAACCTTCAGACCACTTGTCTCCAGTTTAACCCTTTGGCAAAGATTGAGGGGCTAGCGGTTGATATGCCATACAGCAAGACAGCGTCCCCAGGGCAGTTCCGACAGGGCCGACACAACCTTTGGACAGGAGCGCCCAGAGGCCTTGGACAATACTAGCAAGAGACTCCACCCCCTTGACGCATCTGAATCATTCAAATTCACAACAACAACACGTTTGGTACAAACCAATTGTTGATTGCCATGCAGGTGGACCTGACAACTTTTGACCCAGCCTCATTGATGACCAACAGCATTTCAGATGACCAGATAACTGTTGCTGACATCCTCATCGGCAGCAAAGCAGATGCAGCAAAACCAACAGCACTTGAAGCATTCCAGCAATGGGCTGACGCTGAGCTGTTTCCACCTAAAGCCCAGGTATGTCCAAATGGCTCAACATCAGCCAATGCATGGTTTCGTACTGCCAGCCCTTGCTGACTCCGAGTGCTGTGGAGTGTGCAGGGCCTGGCATGTTGTCAGTCGGCCGATAGTACTAGCCCCGGACTGCTTGCTGTTGATCTTGGAGACCTGCTGCTTCTGTGCCTGGTAACAGCTCCATGCTGGCCCCGCCTGCTGATAGCACGGATGCTGTTTCCATGTGTAGCACTGCATGCCTGGTGGTGTACCTGCTAGCGGCACTGCTGCTGTTCTCATGCTTGGTGGTAGCATTCACGTGGTATCGATGCCTGGTAGTAGCCGATACAAGATAACATGTGTCATGCTACATGGCAGTCGCATTGCACCCATGCCTATTGGTAGCACTCTGCTGCTGGCAGCAAACATTGCAGTCACAGCTTGGCGGCAAGCTGCCATTCACGTGGTGATATCCGTGTGCTGGCTGACCGCTAAAGGTGCTGACTATCTGCAATGGAGCATTGGACACCAAGTGGCTGGATGAGCCTAGAACTGCTGCAGCGGGGCAGCTGCTGATAAGACCAAAGAGGAGAAGCAGAAGCATTGTGAAAGCACAGCTGCAGCAGCCACTGGGGCTTGCAGCCGACCAGCAAGCATACAGCAATGTTACAAGCGAACAGCAGCAGGGTGGGCAAGGTATTGTAGCAGAACCCGGAGGAAACTGCAATCGATCCAAAGCTCTTCCTGGTCAGCCAGTGCAGGTCATAGCAGCCGGCGGTGGACAATCAGGGCAGTACATATCTTGTGGCTGGGTCTTCCATCAGGATGATGTCTTTGACCAGCTACTGTTGCTGCAGTTTCTGCAAGCCGTTCAGCCAATGGTTGCTAGAGTGAAGGGTGTGTTCAGGATTGGAGCTAAGCAGTGGGTGGCACCTACGACAGTCCCTGCTGTTCCTGAGCAGCAGGAACAGCAAAGTGACAACAGTCAACACAGCCAGCAGGCCACACAACAGCAGCAAAGTGGCAACAGTCAACACAGCCAGCAGGCCACGCAACAGCAGCCAACTGAAGCTCGTCAGGCTTTGTGGCTGAGGCCTATATGCTACAGAGGGGCTAGCATGATTGAAGTGATACTGCAAGCAGACAGATCAGATTGTCTGACAAGGAGTAGGCTGGGAGAGCTCCAAGAGCAGTTGCTGAGAACGCTAGTGAACCAGCAGTAGTCTCAGCTACTTGAAGTAGTACTACTGTGAAAGTGACTGCGCTGCCAAAAGCGAGTATTGTAGTAGAGTACTAGTACATCAACAATAGCCGCTGGTTCACTGCAGCGACTTCTCCGGAGGATCCAGAATGTTGAGGTGACGATGAGATCAGGCGGGAGGGAGACCCGCACATGTAATGTGGCTTCATGAGCATTGGTAGCTTTCCCATGTTTAATCAGTGCTTTCCAAGTAGGCAGGGCCAACAATGGCGGGTCTGAGCCCTGAATGCATGTGCAATCAGAAACACGCTCATGTCACATGATGGGCACTGCCTGGCAGGTATAGGAAAAGATGTAACCAAGTCGCTCAAGCACTTCTCTTCTGGTGACACTACCCCTGGTGCTGAGGGTCGGTTTCCTGGACCACGTTCTGTTCCTGGCTGTTCACTGCTGCTTGGTCAGCAGATGCTGAGAGTCACGGGTGAAGGAACAACCGTGTGCACATGACATGCACATCAGTGATAGACACCGCAGGTTGTCACCTCGCAAGCGCACCATACTAGGTGGGTCCAGCCAGCTCACTTAGCTCATTTGTGGAAAAGCGGGAAAGATGTTGCAGCGGTGTCTGTAAACCGCCATACCATGGGTTCGGCCGTGGGTTCGCAGCCGCACTGCACTTTGAGTTCAGCATAGAATGTAGATAGAGAACTCTGACCTCTTTTATTACTCGTACTAAGACTTTGGCTGCTAGCGGCGTACGAGGTGCACTCCCGAACTTGCTTCGCGCGGGCTTCCTTGAGCGGGTCCTTGTGTTGCCGAGCTGCCCTGATTGCAAAACAATGAACGTGAACTGTAGGAGTACTGATAGTCCCTACAGTCAACCTCAGCCTTTCGTTCGTGACAGAGTAGACAGGAATGGCTACGGGTCTGCTGTGGCCAGCACCATAGACAGGGACAACGCTATTTTGCAGCAAAAGCTGAAGGATATCCGACGTAAGCCATCGTCATTGCCCCAGCAAAACGCCAGTGCGAGAGCAAACATCGGCTCTACCAGCTCCCCGAGCAGTCAGGAGCCATGGGAGTCGTTCAGAGTGCACACCCATACAGAACCGTCTCGGGGCAAGAGTCCTCGAAAGCAGCGCGACAGAGAAGTGCGACAGGACAACAAAGTGCTTCAAAGGAAGCTACGTGAGCTGTATAGCGTCCGGCAGGACTCTTTCGTAGTGGCTAACCACCTTGGCACTGGCCTGGACTGCAATAAACAGTGGCAACACCGCACTGGCTTGTATGGCCACAGCAATGTCAACAGCATCATTCACGACAGCTCTAGACCTCGCTCAGCTCCGGCAGGTGACAGAAATAACACAGGAGTGCGTCATAGTGACGGTGCTCAAGCTGACTTGACAACAGTAGACAGGACAGGCGTGCCTAAGAGCCTTGGTGTGGCATCTTGTGCAGGTGAGCAGCAGCTTTCTGACGTGTTCACGCAACTGCAATCAACAGCAACAGTGTATGTATAGCACGACATGCTGCATTCCAGCGGCTGCAGAGCACATGCAGGTCCAGGCCAGTAACCTCGGATGTTGTGCTGTGCTGCCTGTGTATCCTCCTGCCGCAAAGGGATGCACAGGTTGTGCAACTGAAGCCGCACTGCCAGATTCTACTCCCGTACTACTAGTATCTGGGTGCCCACAGGCTGTCCAGCCTCATTCGGCTACGTGCCGCTGATACAGAGCCTGACTGGGCTGTTTGACAGCAGTTCCAGCACCACAAATACGAACCTGCAGTGCCAGTGCATCCGCATGTAGCCCAAGGTGCAGACATGCTGTGAATGCAAGCAATACATCCGATGTATTCAAAACCAGTAGTTGTCACCAGCACCGCTGTTGTACTGTAGTCATCAGGCTCCATGCTGCTCCTGACGGTCAATTGTTGCAATTGCAGGATGCGGCCGCCGCAGCTTCTACCAAGCGGACGGGCCGTGTTTGAAGCCTTGCCCAGTATGCAAACAGGTGTACTACTGTTCTGAGACATGCGCCAAGATAGATCAACCATCACATAAAGCCCTCTGCAGGTGCGAAGAACAAGCAATGCTGTATAACAGCCATAGCGTACAGGTTGATCTGCAGCTGTCGCAGTGAAGCAGCCTCACTATGCTTTAATGTGTTCTCTGGGCCTACTACTAGCAGCTGATACTGTCAAGCGCGCTTGGTTGTGCAAAAGTATCTAGTGTGAGGTACGGTTGCCCCATCGCTGCAGCTGCAGCCTGCAGCTGTGTTTTGTTGAGATGGCGCACAAGAGTCATACCGAAACAGCAAAGCGTGTTGCAGCTGCTTTGTCATGCAGCAGTCAATGATCTATGAGTGCACCGTCAGTTCTGCATACTATGCAGTGGCACTGCTCTGAACCAGCGGCTGCAATTGATGTGTCTTGTACTCACAACAACTGCTCAGAGACTACCAAGTATCTGTACCATAGTCGACAAGCCAAGTGGCCCACAGGCTGTGTTGGATGTGCAGTCTGCATGTTGCACTGAGTCAGCCAATCAGCATGCAATGCGGCTCAATGCTGTCTTGTTGTTTCAGCAGTCAAGGGGTTGAAGGACACATGCCAGTGTTGAAGTGTCAACGTCAGAGCTTGTCGAGTCTTGTTGACAGCAGCCCAAGTTTCTCCCGGCGGTCCCCCACTGCATAGCATGGCAGCTCTTGCCGGCGCATCTCTTATGTTAAGTGTTCGCTGGTGCATGCAGGTACCATACCACTGGACAGTGGACCCCGGCTGGTGTGCGTCCTGCAGCCGACTGCTGGGTCCAAAACAGGTCCATATCAGTGGCAAGGAAACTGCTGAAACAGCAGCATAGCCCAAACAGCAGTAACCACAGCAGGCCCACCAACAGCAGACCAGCAACAGCAGGAGCTGCATACAGTAGACCCGCTCATGGGCAAGTTTTGCTGCAGGCTGTGCCTGCTCATAGAGTGCCAGCTGGTCACCACAGAACAGAGGGAGCCCTGAGGCAGCCTCTTGAAGGGCCTGTCAGGGACTCGATAGCCAATGCAGCGGCTTTGGACATAGGTGGGCAACCTGTGCTCCAGACTGCAGGAACAGCGTCTGGTGGTTGCAGCAGCTCAGGAGCAACGTCATATGAGTTTGTGGCACCTGGAGAGATGGTGTATAGGCGCACTACAAGCAGCAGTAGGCAAACCCGACAAGAGTCAGGTACTGCTGAGCCTGACAGTCAAGCTGGGATAAGCCAGTACAGCCATCTGCTGTATGGTGCACTAGGGCAAGTGTTGACCAGCACAAGGCTGTCGGATAGTCAGTTTGAATTTGAAGAGCAGCTACAGCAGAAGCTGACAGCAGCAAGGTTGCAGGAGCTGCAGGACGATGCTGCACAGGGTTTGGTTGAGCTCAGAGCAAGCCAGGGCTTGGATGGGCCGAGGCCGTGCTTGTGTGTGAATGGGGTGGAGCAGAAATATAGGAAAACGGCTGGTGCTAAGCAGCGTGAACATCGCCCTGGGGGAAGCAGCAGGTACTAGCGCTAGCACAAGGGCCTGCAGCAGACATGCTGAAACCTTGGTATCTGCATTACAGATAGTGCTGCACCTGTTTTGCTTACAGCTGGGATCTATGAGGCGCATATTGCTTTTGTGAAGCCAGCAAATCGCTATGTTAGAGTGTCCCTACCTCTGTGGTAGCGCCTGGTACCTGCTACACCTGCCAGGCTCAAGTTGACAGCAGTGCCAAGCCTAGGGTCACTTGCAGCAGCAGCTCATTCCTGCTGCAACAGTGCTGTGTACTTACATACTAGGATTGGCTACTGCTGTCCTGGCATACAATGCATGCTGGCACAGATCGCCGTGACTTGCTAGGCTGGTCAACGGCACTACACTGGCATCTCTGCTGATTCTTGGCCAACCACGTTCAACACCTCATCAACCTGTAGAATATTCAACCGCGTAGCTGGGAGTCGAATGATGAACAGGAGACATCGATTACAGCAGTAGGACCATGAAATGCAATGGATGGCGGGCTCAACCACGGCTACCAGGGAGGGGCTTGTGCGGTCACTGAAATATTAGAGAAGGTTTACAGACAGCTTATAAAGGATAATAGAGCCTATTCCCGTGCAGAACGGGACACTACCGAAACCAGACCTTGGTGACCCAGAGGCCTGCTGCTGCCAACGCACGTTCAGGAAACCGTTTGCAATGATTCAGCAAAACCGTATCGTAGCATTTGCCAAGCCATACAGTAGTGCAGCTGTGACTCACACCTAATGAGGTCATCGTGACCGCTTCGGCATCATTGTCCAGCGTCGGAGAGTTGCGTGCTCCCTGCGAGCAAGCAACCTGCATTGTTGTCAGGCGCAGTCAACGCGCGAAATCTGTATTGCGTCAAACACCGACACATTGGGACGTTCGGTTGCATTCAGTCCAAGGGCAAGCTTGATCCTTGATCTCTTCTGGCGAACAAGGTAAAGACAGTTAGAGCTTTGCATCGTTGCTTACATGGTTGGACGTAGAATCCTCAATGTGCCAAGCCACTTGACTCCAAGACAGCCCAACAGCACCCAACGTTGGTGCAGCCTCGTTGCGCCAAGCTGGCCGACAAGCTTGATCTAGTGCTTAAGCAGTCTCAACGTACATGCCGTGTAGGGTGCTTGCAGATCTGTGCATTCTTCACGTTCCAGTCCGACAGCGCCTCACCCTGGGAACTTTCCAAGTTTACTTGCATGCACGCCGCGCTGACTGGCAGGAGTCTTGACATGTAGCAGTACTCATACATAGGGGTCTTGTTACCGCGCGCGAGGCTGATTCTGCAGCTGCCGCAGCCCTTTCGGAACGACAGCAGCTGGTGGTGCACCTAATCCCCCCAATCAAGTGTCTCAACCCTGTCTTCACCCCTAGCTTTGTGAATATCATTGGTACAGGATGCTGGTATATCACGGGTCAGTCCCCTCCAGCCTTGTATGATACCAAACCTAGCCCTCTCAGACCCCGCAGCTGTCCAGAGTTACTGTTAGCAGTTCCATCCCGCTCAGCTTAGCCAGCTGTCAGTTACAGTCAGTAGTAGCCCTGCAGCACAGCATCATCATGAGGCATAAGCAGCATGCCGCAGTAGCAGTACCAGAGGACGAGCATTCCTCATCTCCAGCTCCAGACACGAACGATCTGCGGCAACAGCAGCACGCAGATCATGCAGAATCACCCACTGCAGTCCCTGCTGCACCAGTAGTGACAATTCCCAGCCCCAAGGCAGCTGCAGCAGCTGCTGCTGCTCCGTCACCGTTTGCAGCAGTAGCTCAACAGCCGCTGCCATCCAACCCTCCATCCCCTACTGTTGACACAGCAGCAGACGGCAACAGCAGCGGCCAGTCACCCCAGCAAGGTGCTGAAGCAGATGCGGTAAATGCAGCAGTTGCCACAGTACAGCAGCAGGAGCAGCAAGCAGCACATGATGGCGTGGCTCTTCTGGCAGCAGCGCTGGACGCTCAAACCCCGGACAGCGATCAGCAGCAGCAGCAGCAGCAAGATCAGGAGCAGCAGGACGCTACAGATCCTGCAGCACCTGAAACCTCGGCAGCAACAGCAGCAGCAGCAGCATCTGATGGAGGTGATGCTCCAGAGGCTGCTGGCACTCCTGTGGATCCTGCCCTGCTGGCAAACTTTGAGTCTGCATTGGGCGTGGTGATGGTGCGGCCCGTGGCTGTGAGCGAGGCGAATGACCTGCGGAGCGATCTGGAGGCGCTAACCAACTTTGATATTGAGGTGGGTTTGCAAATCGGCTAGACGCTAGATAGCGCGCTTAGGGTTTGCACTTGTTGCGCACTTGAGTTACCAGGTGCCTGTGGGCACATGAGTCTATGATACGCGCCACAGTGCATTGCGACTGCATGTGTTCTTGCAGCGCTGTTGCTGGAAAGCGCAGCACATCCTGCCTGTGTTAATTTACTGCTTCACATCAGCGCATCCTGGCTACTGCTGTCATCGCTGAAGCCAACGCCTTCAAATTCAGCAACCTGTTTTGTGCTTTCATCAAGCAGTAGATGCTTATACCGCTGCTGTCTGCTGTATGTTGTTTTGCAGTTGGTGAACAAGTCCCGTAGGGGCCCTGTTGGCAGCAGTAGCAAGTTTAGGGGCGTCACCCAACACAGGAGAACACGCAGATGGGAGGTGAGGCTGTGCACGAGCTGCTGCATGTCCAGTGTTGGTTGCATTGATCGTTTTCATTGATAGTCTGCATCGATCATTTGCATCGATCATTTGCATTGATCGTTTGCGTTGATCGTTTGCATTGATCGTTTGCATTGATCGTTTGCATTGATTGGTTGCATTGATCGTTTGCATTGATGTTTGCATTGATCGTTTGCTTGGATCATCTGCATTGATCTTCTGCATTGATTAACAGCTTGCATTGATGATGCATTACTGCATTACTGGTTAATGGATCACTCTGTGCTGTGTTCCCAGTCAAGGCCTGGGGGGCATTTGTTCACATGCCACCCATTGATGTTGTGGCAGATAGAAGAACTGCTGTTTCTCAAACAACATTGCTGATGCTCATCTACCATTGCTCATGCTGCCATATGCATTTGGTGTCTGTTTGCGTCTGAGCTGAATGCGTGATAGCTCTATTGCATTTGTAGCATAAATGGCGTATCGCTTGTTGGAGGTTTCCTGAATTGTATGAACTCGTGATCAGTACTCCTTGGTCACACCATCGCTGCTGCTGCTGCTGTCATAACCACCCGCGCAGGCTCACATCTGGGACAGCAAGAAGCAGGTGTACCTTGGTGGTTTTGACAACGAGGTTCAGGCGGCCAAGGCCCATGACGTCATGGCAATAAAAACACGAGGACCAAAAACAATCATCAACTTCAAAGTCGTCGTGTATGAGGGACTGCTGGAGTGGCTCTGTAACCCTCAGTTGACCAAGGTGTGGGGCTGTTACTTTTGTTGTTACATTGTTAAATGGGGTGCGGACCGCAGACCACAGCATTAGGGGGGATGCCACGCAACTGTTGAACAAGGGGGTGTTGAAGCAGTGTCACGCCAAAAGGCCAGCGCCTGGCACAGGAAAGAGCCACTTCTGCGCAGATGGGGAAAGGGCTCAAAAACTGCCCCCCCCCCCCTCCGTACAGTGTTTTTTGGTTTAGCCGCTTGTTGTTATGTTAGGGTAGTCTTCTGTCTGTCAGCCTTCCTGAGTGTCACCTCCTCACATCTCCAGCTGCTGCAGCCTACTGATGCCCGGTTCTCTGTCCGGCAGATGATTATGCATCATAGGGGACAGTGTCTTCAAAGCGGGGCATTGATTCACTTTCTCACATGGAATTGCGGACGGTCTTGCACAGTAATTTGCAGCTTAGCGCCTTGCAGCTGTAACCCTGCCATGTGTGTATCCAAATGCTAGATCTCGAGTCCACAAGGAACATAGTTGTGTTTATAGCTTGTACTATGTGCATTTAGGATATGATCACAAATGCTGCTAGGGTGTAGGGTTCAGGATGATGGGCTGTGTAAGCTCAGACTGTTGGGATGTTTTTATGCTCTACAGGAGGCTACCATCTCTGCTCTGCGCAAGTCCAGTCGCCGTATCTCCAGCGGCAAAAAGCGCAGCCGTCATAGTTACGCACTCTCACCCCGGTCGTCCCCACCCACCCCCCGCAACCACAGCGGCAGCAGCAGCGGAGCAGCAGCAGCAGCACTCCAAAGCCTTGCAAATGCAGCTTTGCCTGTCCTACCAGATCATTCATCTGCTGTTGGTGGATCTGGATCTAGATCTAGGCCGCAGCAGACTGCGCTTGATGCTGCATTGGCGGCAGCGGCAGCAGCTGCTGCTGGGGTCAGTACCTCTGCTGCTGCTGTCAGCAGTGGGTTTGAGGGCAGGGGTAATGGTAGATCTGGCAGGGGTGGGGGCGGCAGGGGTTCAGCGGGTGGTGCTGCAGGGCTTGGGGTCTTGAATGGTGGTGTTACAAAACACAAGGTAAGGCCTGTTGGTTCTTTCGTAGCTGAACAACACAGCTGTTTGATCATGTCAAGTGTCAGCTTGCCTATGCCTTCCTCACTATGCAAGGAAACTACATGTGGATTGTTCACCATGTGGCCAGTCTTTATTGCCCAACTGATGTGTGCCTTGAATCATTTGAATAATATCGCTGCTGCTGCTGCCGCCGCCACAGGGTGAACATGGATCCTACATTCAAGTTGATAGCTCTGGTGTTGTAGTGAACATGCCACGCGCATCACCCGGCCTGCTGGACCTCCCCTCGCCACCCACAAACCACAGCAGCAGCGGTTTAGGCGGCCCCAGCCTAGGCCTGAGCAGCGGTTTAAGCGACCTGGGTCGCTTAGGGTATAGCCGTGCTGCTGGCAGCAGCGCTTTAGGCCTCAGCAGTGGCCTAGGGCTTAGCAGTGCACTCAGCAGCGGTTTAGGACTCAGAGATCACCTGGGGCTAGGGTTTAGTGATGATGATCTTATGTTGCCTCCAGCTGCGGTTTTGGAGGCGGTTTTGGACCGTGGTGGGGTGTTTGACCACAAGTTTGACCAGATGTTGACCGGCTTTGACCAGAATCTAGGGATGAGCAGTGGTGCTGGCGGTTTAGTGGGTGTAACAACTTTCAGGGCTTGCCCAGGGGATGCCTTAGGGCTTAAGGGGATCGGGGCCAACCAGGGTTTAGGCATGCTGGGGCTGAGCAGCGGTTTAGATCGTTACGATCCCCTAGCAGGGCATAATGTATCTAGGCCCTCTGGGCTGCTGCTGTTACAGCAGCGTCTGCAGCGGCAGGCCCAGAGCATGCCAATGCTGCCCCATGCTGCTGCTGCTGCTGCCCGGCAGCAGGCGCTGCTGGCACAACAGAAGCAGCAGCAGATGCAACAGCAGCAGTTGCAACTGCTGCAGCAGCAGCATCAGCAGCAACAGATGCAGATCCAGCGGCAGTTGGAGCTGCAGCAGCAGCGATTGCAGCTGCTACACCAGCAGCAGCAACAGCAGGCGGCTGTGGCGGCAGCAGCAGCAGCCGCTTCACAAGCACCAGCAAGCCTACGTGACATCACCAGCGTGCACAATCCTAACAACAGCAACGGCAATGAGCATCGCCCGGCAGCAGCAGCAGCAGCAATGGGCCTTGGAGATACTGATCACGCAGTATCAGATGCGTTGCTGATCGCTAATGCAGATGTAGCAGACAGCAGTGCTGCTGCTGCTGCTGCCATGGGTGACTCAGCGAGTGTCTTAGTCAGCAGCGACCTAGCCGCTGACGGTTTTGGCAGCCTGGCAGATCTAGAATGCAGCATGGCTGCGGCAAGCAGTCTGCCCCTCTGTGCTGCTGATCTATTCCTGGATCCCCCTACTGCTGCTGCTGCCGAACCCAAGCAGCAGCAGCAGCAGCACGAGTCTAGCAGCAGCCTAACCGCCAACAACAATGCAGATGGATCGCCCCGCGACCCCGGCAACAGCAGCCAAGGTAACAATGCAATCGCTGTGGCAGCAGCAGCAGCGGCAGCAGCAGAGGCGGCTGCAATGATGGAAGCATCTAGAGCAGTACAGCGTGAGTTGGCGATCCGTCGCGAGGCGGGACTTGCATTGCTCATGGGCAGTAGGGTTGGCAAAGCTAGGGTATAGGGTTCAGGGTGGCTTGGTAGGGTTTTGTATGCCTCTGCAAGCTTGAGCTGCCTAAGGTTTATGGATTTACCGGGTTATGCATTGAGCTTACAGGTATCATGCTTGATTTTGGGTTGATTGCAGACATCTCAAATGCGCAGGCGACAATTCTGGTATTACGGTTGTGCACAATGGCATTAAAGTTGTTATGTTGTCAGTATTGAACATGACATATGCTGCTGGTTTCACCGCTCAGACTGCAGCTAGCTCCTACTTTGACTAGCTTTTTGGTAGCTCAAGCTCTGCAGGCATGGGTGGAGTTGAATAGGGGTTCCTCGGTGATGCAACTCTGTAGCAGGGTGCTGGGTTATGCTTTTGAAGCTTTCTATGTATAGAGCTAGGAAACTGCCTGAGGAACTGCCTGGTGTTTTTATTTGAATGTATGCACGTTTACTTACAGTTCGACTGATGCAGGACTGTTTCTGATGCTGACGTGAGGTGAAACTGGGTGTGTTGGGGCAGTTGGTAGCAGGTTGTTACATGTGCAGGTCTCATTGTCACTTTTTATGTTACTTTTACTGCTTGCAGCTGGCATAGTTGATGCATTGCATTTGCATGTACGACGTTGGGTTGGTTATACTCTTATGTGCCTATCACTCTTCTTCTGCGCTTTTTCCCCCAGCCTGTGTTTGGCTAAAGTGTCTTTTAGTGGCGTCTATTCGGTGTGCAGGCTGGGCAACAGACTGTTGGTTGCAGCAGCGATCTCATACAGCTGCTGGTGCTGCGTGTTTACATACTGATGTTCGCTGCATTCACTAAGGCTATTTATACTGTCGTTTGTCGTGCATAGCATTTAGCATCAGACACGAGTCTACGAGGCGTTAAAATGGTTTCAAAATGTGTTACTTTTCTAGCCTAACACAACACATCCTTCACTGGGTTCAGGCTAGGAGCAAACCTTTACTCGCTCACAATCACACCAAAAAAAATCACACTGTGCCCAGACTGCATTCGCATGTATGTGTATATATGAGATGGCTGATGTTTGCATGTATATATAGCACTCGGCTTTTTTCAGTAAGCAGCAAGCCGGGCTTAAACTGGGTTTGCTTTGTCGTTCGTGTGCCGGTCCAGGGCACACACAAGATTGTATCTTCTGCTGTCTTGCGGGCGTATGCGGGTGTTTGGGGGGGGGGGTGTTTGACTGCATGCTCAGGGGTGCAAGCAGTGGTGCAGAATTGTCCGACTTCTTCCTTTTGGGCCAAATCGTTGTGTAGCACTTCATTGCAGCGCCATGCTGCTTTCTGCAAGTTTACGCAAAGCGCAGTGTGTGATACTGTGATACTTGTGCCCTGCAGCGGGCCAGACAGGTGGCAGGTGTTAGGGCACAGTATAACAGTGGAACTTGGTGTGGGTTGTGCTGAGGGTATATGCTTGTGCCGTCATGGCCGTTGTATGTGCGCGCATAGAACAGGGTGAGCATTGCTGCAGGTTAGACAAATCTAGGGGTCATTGTTCATCTTTCTATGTGGTAGTTGTAGTCTATTCTCAGCCCGGGAAGATTGGTGGCGAATAAGAGTACAGTATGCGTTGTTACAGTTCCTGTGTGCTGCAGTGGGCCTGTCGCTGCATGCATAGGGCACGCCCTTCCTGTCGCGGCACACTGCCACGCCTCAGCATTCGATTGCTTTTGGTGACTGGCCTTTTTCCAAGTAGGTGTTTTCAAGGGCTGGGTACGTCTGTGCAGCAGCTTATCAACCCATGGCTAGGGGAAGGCTAGGGCTCTTGCGCAACTCTTGTGTGGTGAAAGCAGCATGGTTGTCTGCTGAATGCCTGTGAGATGTTCCAAGTGTGAAACTAGTTCATACGAAAGCTTGCTGCTTTACCTACACAGGATTTTATGATCGGTGAACATGCTTGCTAGCAGGCAACTGACTCCACGTTACCAACATGCTAGTAGCAGCGTTCCCTGTGCTATGCGTTTGCTGTGCAAGTTATGTACTATGCAGGATATGCGAGCATTGTTACTTTTCAGCCTCATGCTTTGCTTGACAGACGCATTGACACCCAAGGGCCTGTGGCTGAGCGGGTGAACATCATGATTGTTTACATTGACAGTGGCCTGACAGGTCTCCAATGTATTTGGCTTCTGGCCATCTATGCAGCGGTTAATGTTGACCTCACTGCATTGTGGTTGTGCAATCAGGACAGCTGGGGCTGTGGCGGGGTTTCAGCCGTCACTGTGTAGTCATGTTGCGTGGAGATCCCATTTCGCTGATTGGGGTGTAGGGTTGTCATACACTTGTCTATTCTGATCTGTTGCTTTGACAATTGTGGTTGACTTCTAGTGTTGCATTGGAAGTTGAGCACACTGTGATGGTCTTTTATGATGGAAGTTGTGTTGTGCTGTGACGAGGACAGGAAAGCACACACAGGTGCTGGTGGCGGTAATGCAGATGCAAGTATGTGTGCAAGGAATCTGTGACCTGGGTTCTGTCATCTTGTGGTGTCAAAGCCCTAACAAAGCCCTGAAGTTGTTATAACATGTTGTCATGTTCTGTTGTGTTGTGCCTGCTGTATCTGGGTCCCTTGCTGTTTTTGGAACCCTGCATGGAAGACAAAACCTGTTGAGTGCATGCATGATGCATCTGCTGCATAACATCGGTGTTGAACGGCGTCATTCGGTTGTCAGAGAATGACAGTATAACATCAGTACCTCGTACAGCACCTTACATTGGTGTTTTGAATGTTATGTGAAGGGCTGCCAGGCCTGTGGGGCTGTGCTGTGGTACATGTGTCAGGCACAAACATATATTCTTGTGCTCAAGGTTGATGTATGTTATCAGGGACTGTCACAGAATGTGTGTGGCGTATCTGGGACCTTGTGCTGGTGTTGATAACGTCGGTGGTTGACGCTTGGCCAGCACACTGATGTAGCCACAGTGATATGGATTTCATGATGGAGTCGAGGAAAGCACTGCTGTATTGTCCTACTCATACAGGTGTTTTGCATCATGCATGTCGTCTGCTCTGCATGGAGGGTGGCTGTTATCTGTGGTTGGCCCCAAATGCGAAGAATGCAAGGCTGGAAAAGATATTCAGCAATCAAGATTTTGGTAACAGCAGTGGTCGTGCTCTTCCTGCCTAAACGGTCTCTGTCCCTGCGATAAACTTGGAAAGCACCCAGATGATAGGCTGCTCGCAGCGCGACCGCCCTTTGAGTTACAACGTGCGTGAACGCCTGGGCCTGAGACGGTGTCGCCTAGCAGCTTGTGCAACACGCCACTGTGCCTGGGCTGTCAAGACATGTTCAAATCGCTGCAAGTAACGACACATGCTCTCCGTTCAGTTGCGCGGGCTACTGAATAAGGTGGTAATAATGGTTATGTACTGCAGCTTGTAAATGAGGGCCAGTTCGTTTAGGCAATTTGAGCAATGGCAACAGCGCCATCACGATCGACCGACCCTCGCATCGCTTAGAAGCCCCTTCCGGTTAGCCAAGTGCAGCCTGCAACATGAAGCTGCGAGCTCCTGTCCACGGGACCTCTACTACACCCAATGTAGCAGTCAGGCGTCTGCATATGCTTCCTGCCAACGGTCCTGCACCTGTCAGCCACAGGACTCGCATTCTGCCTCCAGGAGTGAACGATACCAGCGAAGCAGGTATGACGAACATTGTATATACGCAGAGTATTTCAACGTCCAAATCTTCAGAAACGGTGCGGTCAGGCACCAGCCAACTGGAACAGACTGGATGTACTACATGCAGTAGCGCGGGTGCAAAGCCCCTTGCTGTAGCTATGACTTCACGCCAGCTTATATCATCCGCCACAGAGTTCCACCTGTTACTGCTTGCTCATGCGTTGAGGCACCAGGCCATGCGATCTACTCTCTGCATCTTGGGTTGTTCCTGCAACCAGCCCAGCCCATTCACGAACTGCTAGTCTATAAGCAACTGTCACCTGGGCAGTTACAGAAGGTCAGCAGGCTTCACCTGCTGCCACCCACATCTTGATAAGATCCAACCGCGAGTGCAGGTGACTCAACATCATAGAGCTGCTCATGCGCTACTAGTTTGATGTCTCCAGCACAGCAGCGGGCAGCGGTTGCAGTACTGTGTATAGCAGGAGACTGAGATGCATTTGTTCTGTGTCTGCAGTGCCAGCTACCAACGGCGCAAACAACAACAGCAGCACACTACAGCCAGCTACCACTATCCTGCAGCCAATCCCACCCGCAACCAAGCAAACCAACAGCAGCAGACACAGCAACAATGGCAATGGTGGACCAAGGAGGAAAGCAGTTGTAGTGGGAGGCGGTTGGGCTGGTTTTGGTGCGGCATTGGCCCTGGCTAAAGCAGGCGCAGAAGTGACACTGCTGGATGCTGCTGACAATCCTGGAGGTCTTAGTAGCGCTTTTACAAGTACTGGGGGCCAAGTTGTCGAGCCAGGCATCAAGGGCTTTTGGTATCAGGTGCGCAACAGTGTCCTAGTGGTTTGTTTCATGTATGTTGCCGTGTTGCCGACATAGCAAACACGGCAATCTACCGAAGTGCTACCATGGTTCAAGGCCTGCTGGGCCTGTTCAACAGCAACGGGTGCGCAAGGATACATGATCGGTGCAAGATCATATGCTGCTAGATGCTTTTGATAACCTTGGAGGCTTTAGTAGCGCCACACAAGGTCTTCAGTGCCATATGGATAGAGTCGTTACTTGGCTGTCGGCCAGACCGGCGCTTATCATTGAAACTGCCCCGGGCAGCTGCATACCAGCTCTCTTCAGCTGTTTGCATGCCATGGCAGTGCAAATCCGTCTGCTCACACTGCTGCCTGCTGCTGCTCTCGGTGCAGTACAACAACATTGAGTCGCTTGTCCGCGAGCTTGGCATTCCAGATCCCTTCACGCCCTTCACCCGCAGCAGCTTCTGGTCACCAGAGGGATTACAGGTAAAAGACAGCGTGGCAACACCCTAGGGGTTTACTCTCCACTCACCATGGTCATTATCATCATGCTGACTCATCGCTCAGCGTGGTCATCAAGAGCATCATCATGTTGACTCATTTATCCAGTGTGTAAGTAGCCACTCAGTGCAGACCGGTGGCAGCAGCTTCTGGTCACCAGAGGGCTTACAGGTAAACCACAGCGTGGAAAAACCCCAGGGGATTGCTCAATGCTCTGCACGGCTCATCATCTTCATCATCTTCATTATGATAAACAGCACGGCAGCGCTCTTCCCATTTTGCATGATTGTGAGCCCTTTACCTGCCCACATCGGCTGCAGGTCGATTCCCCAATATTCCAGGACCTACCACGGCTGCCAACACCACTGGGATCGTTCGTACATACAGCAACCCTGTTTACAGACTTGCCGCTGTTTGACAGAGCCACAGCGGCACCACTGGTGAAGGCGCTACTAGAACATGACCTCGATGAACAAACATACAGGTGGGATATGGGTATGCACCAAGATGGCAAAACTTTCTGAATCAAACGACTTCCGATTAGAGCGCAAACAAATGCATACTATTCATGAAAAAACCGTTCGAATCTTGAAGTCGTACATGATTCAAACAGTACGACCCAAGTGAGAAGCACTTTTTTTCGCTATTCACAGTGTTATAATCCCCATAAGACCCTTTCATTATGCATTGCAGGTACTATGACAGCATGTCTGCCTATGAGCTCTTTACCTCAGCTGGAG
Source organism: Coelastrella sp. UTEX B 3026 (assembly GCA_002588565.1). Taxonomy (NCBI): domain Eukaryota; kingdom Viridiplantae; phylum Chlorophyta; class Chlorophyceae; order Sphaeropleales; family Scenedesmaceae; genus Coelastrella; species Coelastrella sp. UTEX B 3026. The sequence continues at coordinate 36,436 of NSMO01000345.1, forward strand.
TTTCCAGGCAGTTGTATGAGAAGTTCTTGGCGCCCATCCTGCTGGTCACGCTCTTCGCACCCCCAACAGAACTATCAGCAGCAGCAGCACTTGGTGAGTCTATGCTTGGGTTGTGGTCTGGTTATGCGGCTTAGGATTCTGAAAGCTGTGCACAGTAGAAAGGCTTTGCTTAGGCCGTTGCTTTAATAGTTCATACAGCTGCATGCTCATGGAGTCTGACACATTCTTGCCACCTGGTCTGCAATCCACACGTTTGGCAGCACTATCAGCAGTAGCAGCACTGAACAATCCCTAACGTGACGTGCATCCACATGACTGAAATCCACCTCACCATGGCTGACTACGCCAGAGCTCAGCTGAGACTTCCCCCTGGTATGTTTGTACGGTAAGCCGTCTTGGTGGCGGTTTGCAAAGGCTGGATGCACATACATGCAAAGGCTGGATGCACCTTGACCATGTATAATCCATATATCCATCTCTGCATTTGGCAAGCACAGTTCAAGATTCCTCTGTGTTTGTCTCTGCAGGTGCCTTGTACTACTTTGCTCTGGCTCACCAACCAGACTTTGATGTTAGATGGTGCAAAGGCCCCATAGGCCAACTCATGTTTGAACCCCTGGTACAGCACCTCCAGACCCTAGGGGTCAAGGTTTTAGGCGGCCGCAGGGTTCAAGACTTCCTGCCAGCACAAAACCCTAGCCAGCAATGTAACGCTCAAAACCCTAGCTCACACCTGGGTTCTAGTCAACCCCAAACCCTACCAGAACTGGTGGTAGCTAAAACCGCAGATGGTACAACAGAGCACTGTAACGCTGATGTCATCGTGTTAGCTGCCGGGGTCCCAGCGTTACAACGGTTTGTAAGGCAGAGCCGGGTTCTGGCAGACGCAGAGGACCTAAGGGGGGTTTTGGGTGTAGGGTGTAGCGATGTTTTGGCTGTGAGGGTGTGGCTGGATCAGAAGTTGGAGTTGAGAAGCAGCAGCAACGTGGTTGCTGGCTTTGATGACGGCGTTGGGGGCACTTTCTTTCATCTCAATGACTTGCAGGTAGGCTTTGGCTAGAGACAATCATTTGTAAACGTTTTTAGGCTGTATAGTCAGCTATGGTTTGCGCAGCTAAGCATTACTAGCTGATTGTGGTTTATACTGGAATTCCATGAAGTGCAACAGCATGCCAGTGTCGTTCTGGCCGAAGTGCAGCCGAGGAGCAGTAGTAGTATTATTGCTTGCTGTCATGGTGTTGGGGCACATCATTCTGTGTCAGCAAAGTTGCAGGTATGCTTCAGCTGAACACCTCAATCTATTAGACCATGTATAGGCGACATGGCATGATGAAAGCCACCACACTGCCTGTAGGCTGATTTGCCCGTGCAGCATGTCACATCTTGACACGCACAAAGCTCCATTCCTATTGCTGCTGGTGCTGCTGCTGCTGTAGGAAATTTACAAAAACGAGCCCGGCAGTGTTATTGAATTCGACCTCTACCACGCCGAAACCCTCCTACCCTTATCAGATAATGACATAATAACACGCCTGTTACAAACCTACTTAGCTCCTGCCCTCCCCCGGGGCTTAGAGCAAGCCAAAACCCTAACCATCAAAGACAGCAGTGTGCTGCGGTTTAGGAATGCAGTAACACGGTTTAGCCCGGGGAGTCACGGAATGTTGCCAGATATTGTAACGAGTATACCAAATGTGTTTGTAGCTGGAGATTGTGTAAAGCAGGGGCCAGGAACGCACGGGTGTAAGGGACTGTCACAAGAAAAGGCGTATGTATCGGGGTTACAGGTGGGTTGTGGGGCAGTGGGTTGCAACCCGCACAGTGTGTGGACTGCACAGGACCCCAGTGTTTGTTGCAGTTCTGCACTTAGCTAAACCGCATACTTCCAGACTATTTGCAGGTTATCTGCGTGACTGGAATCCTGCAAAAGGTGTTGTATTATGCTGTTGTTACACCATCGCGTTTGCCGCTACCAGTGACCAGTATGGATGCAACCAAGAAGAAAACCAAAGAATCTGAGACTGCAAGCTCCTACTGCATCTGCAGGCTGGCAACCAGGCAGCCATTTATCTAGGCTTGAAACCAGTCGCAAGGGTCCTGCCTGTTGAGCCAGATGAGCCGCATGTTACTGCTGCTAAACAGCTGCTGAAGGTACAAAGGCAAGTAACAACAGCTATGACAGGCAGCCTTGGCAATGGGGGATTACCCAGTAGTCAACGGTGGCAGCAGCAGCAGCAGCAGCCGGCAGTGAGAGGGACCAATGGCAGCAGCAGCAGCACTGGGTGGATAGTAGAGGGGAGTGATAGTGAGAGAAGAGCGGAAGAGAGTCACAGATTGCGGCGGTTGTTGAAGGAGGAAATGGCGGAGCAGGTCGCAGAACAGCAGCATCAGCAAGCGACAGTGTAAGGTTACTTGCTGATCAATTTGCATGGCAACATGACTGCAAAGCCTATCAGACAAAGTATGGCGCGTGGTAAGATGATTAACAGGAGCACTCTGGTGGTTGATATCGTTCGGCCACCCCCGCGGAAAACGTGCGATGAGCAACGTGCCCAGGAGCGCACAATAGAGAGCCACGCCACGGACGCGAGCGCAACAGGCGTCTTGTTTGAATGTTAACAGAATGTTCAATAGGACCGCACAATGCTGCAGCAGTGCACGCTAGTACTGTTGGTATTGTAGCCAGTCTGTCGATTGGACGTTCAAACGCGGCCGTGGTCAGACGACGTCGTCAAAGGTTCCCAATAACATACAACGTACACTCGCGCCTTGTCGACGTGTTCTGGTTACAAACGGACGCTGTAATGGTTCATGACGCCTGGATTGGGTCTTGACTAACCTTGGGACCTGTCGACGGTTACATCGTGTCGCCGGACAGGCAGGTCCAATGATGCAGCCGCCGACGTGCGTCGATGCAGGGCAGTTGCGAGTCAGTTTTGCGCTGTAAGACCGAAACAAGTTTGCGTTTGCTTGCACTGGTTGCTTTCGTCGGCAAAGGCCCGTTGAGCGCGAACAAGTCAAGGTTCGCCTGGGTTTGGGTTTGCAGCAGTGTGCAGCGCATCTCCGTTGTATTGTTTGAGATCTCCGCATATGCGTGCTTACCCTACTCGTTTCAAGAAACTGCGGTAATCCTATGCTTACCAACAAAGTCTTCGCTGGCGACTTCCGAGCCTTGATGACGCTGATGTTGCACTGCAGAGTCTTGGCTTGACCACTAGGCAGTTGGTAAGCATTTTGAGCAAGTTCGGCCTTGTTATGTCCTATGTCCGACGTGCACAACCTGCATTCGGGGCCGACCCAGCATCAACTTCCCCGACTCCAAGACAGCCATCAGCCAACGTTGGTGCTTGGCGTATTGCGTGTTCCTGACTCGTGTACGGCTTGCAGCGTTTGTCTGAGGCCCACGTTGTGTGGCATGCACGCGCACGTGGCATGCAGCTCCGCTGCTTGTCGCTGCGTCTGTCGGTTTCACCTGCTGCAACTCGCTTAGGGGTTGGTTACCAGCCATTTCATTCCAAACATGCTTAGCATATTCATGCCCGTCAAGCATACGCCGCCTCGCCTGCATAGTTTCACAGTAAGCAGCTGCTGCAGCGCCTGGTTCTGCAGGGCAGCAACTGTACTCTCCCGCCATTTGCACCGTACTTGAGGCGTGAAGTTATATAGGCCTGCCTCTAAGCTGAACCGTAGAGAGGTGCTGAGTAACCAAAGCTGGTCGTCCGTTGCCTGATGCTTTCCCTGCAGTTGCACTTGACCCACCAAACCCAGCTTGGAGGTTGCATTGATGCTAAACCCTACATGTCAGCTGTCACCCAGTTGAACCCCAGTCCCAGTGGAAAACCCCTGCATCACACAATTGGTGCATCAACACTTGGTGCTGAAGCCTAGGGCTGTTATTCGTGTCAGCCATCCCCGTCAGTGACTAGGTCTGGGGAACTGTTCTGTTGGTTGTCTGCCTGAAATCCCAGAGGCAGCTGCAAGTTGCTCTGTAGCTGGGCTCAGGAGTAGCACCAAAGTTGGTACCAGGGTTTAGGGTGAGCTCAGCACATAACCGCTAAACCACCATTCGCAGCACATCAGCATACAACAGCACTACGTACGGATTAGCCTTTATCTACAGAAAGGTGATTTGCACCATACGTGACAATGAAACAGAAGCATAGGCCAGCCAACCGACCAGAAATCAGACGCTCCACATCCCCAGAACAACAGCAGCAGCAAGGTGCCGAAATGGGGCCTGGCAGCCAGCCTGCAGAGTCATCAGCACCAGCAGTACCAACGCCAGCAGCAGCTGCTGCCGTGCGAACCAGAAGGACAGCATCTCCGCTGCCAAGCGTAGCAGCAGCACAGCCAGCACCACTGCTGACTGCTGCTGCTGCTGCAGACCCCCAGCAGCAGCAGCAGCAGCACGGGACTAGTATAGGTAGATTAGCGGCTATTCTGGGTGTTCCAAACCAACAGCAGCAGCAGCAGCAGCGTGCACCAGGCCATATACGCACCCAGCAGCCTACTGCTACAGTACCCGGGGCTCCACCACGCACACTTCCCGTCCTACAAGGCCACGTCACCCTACCCCCTCCTACTGCTGCTGCTGCAGCTGGCAGCAGTAACCCAGCAGCAGCAGCAGCAGCAGCAGCAGGCCGCCCAGCCGCCGCTGCAGCAGCAGCAGGAGGAGGTGGCAGCAGTGCTAATACTTCAAACCCTGCGGCCCAGCAACAAGATCTCAGTGACAGTGACACCGCAGGTCCCAGCTTCTTTAACAGATTTGAGAGCTTGTTATCAACAATCATGTTACGGCCTGTGGCTGTGGATGAGGCAAATGATTTACGAAGTGACTTGGAGTCCCTGACAAACTTTGATCTTGAGGTGGGGTGTACTAAAATTATATAGCAGGCCACCATATCACTGTGTTACCAACAAAGTAACAGCCAGCGGTGCTTGCAAGTCCATTGACGCCACATCTTGTGACAGGTGTACTATGGCATTGAAGTTTTTGCCAGCCTCTGTGGCAGAAATTGTTGTGCATGTTCCCCACATGCATCCAACTGCTGTAACATCCGATTGGTGGCCAAACACAATCAACCTGCCGCTGCTGCTGCTGCAGCAAGTGTCCAAGGCCCGCCGAGGCCCTGTTGGCAACAGCAGCAAGTTTCGAGGTGTCACACAACATAGGAGAACTAAGAGATGGGAGGTAAGGGGGTGCTCAACAGCTCACAAGCCAAAAATAGGATACATGCTCTGTCTGCTGAATGTTCTCAGCAAAGCGTCTAATGTTATTGTAGCTGCAGTCATGCCTGCCAGCCCGTTTGTAGGCAGCACTTGAAAAGGGTTTGTCCGGGTTCAGAATCCCACACTTCAAGTTTGAAGCACCGACTGTCGCTGCTGCTGCTGCTATTGTATCACCCCCCCAGGCTCACATCTGGGACAGCAAGAAGCAGGTGTACCTTGGTGGTTTTGACAACGAGGTTCAGGCGGCCAAGGCTCATGATGTCATGGCAATAAAAACACGAGGACCTAAAACAATCATCAACTTCAAAGTGGTCGTGTATGAGGGACTGCTGGAGTGGCTGTCTAAACCAAACTTGTCAAAGGTAGACAATATCACGTCTATCCCAAATCAGTTATGGTGGCCACTTTATAGTAGGCACTTTGAGACACACGGGTTTGGACTGCAAGGCCAGTAAACGGCTACTGTCAGCCTCTGGGCTGTGTTCTTGGGCTGCAGGTTCGCTGAGCAGATGTGATTACCCCGCTGCTGCTGCTGCTGCTGCTGCTGCTGCTGCTGCTGCTGCTGCTGCTGCTGCTGCTGCTGCTGCTGCTGCTGCTGCTCCGGGGTGTTGCTGCTGTCACATGTGTATGCAAGTGGGGCCGGTATGTGGGAAGTCGGAGGGACTATTATGTATGTGTTTTGTAGTTATTAGGTTGGCATGTGTGTATTCAGGGTACATATCAACAAAACAAGCAAGCCAGCTGATTGATCGTGAACCTGCAACTGTGTACACCCAGCAAGCTCAGTGCATATGCAAGCATTTGGTGTATTTCAGATTGCTGCTGCTGCTGCCACCCCTGCAGGAGGATATTGTGGCTGCCCTGCGCAAGTCTAGTCGCCGAGTCTCCCGCCGTACCAACAGATCTGCCTCAAGTCCTGGAAATAACAACCCACGTAACAGCCCCCCCGGCTCCCCGACTTCACCACCCCGCACACCCGCGATCACACGTCACAACAGCAGCAGCAGCCCGGCAGCAGCAGCAGCAGCAGGGCGATCAGACCTGCTGAGTCAGCTGACACGTACACACTCTGGATCTGCCGGCAATCCTGCTGCCGCTGCTGCTGCTGTCAGGAGCCGGCAGCAGCAGCAGCAGCAGCTGGGGAATACGTTGTCGCAGCAGCTGCTGGCTGCATCTAATGGGAGTCAGGGTCATGTAACGGCAGCGGCTGCTGCTGGTCGTGGAGGTGGCAGGACAGCACGAGGCGGTGGACGGACTGGTCGCGGTAAGATTTAGTCTGGTGCATGCTGCCTGAGAGTTTGCACAGTACTGCTTCTTGTGACAAGGCCCTAAACCGACACAGCTTAGCACTCTGTTCTGGCGCAAGATGTTTTATCTGTCAGTTCCCTTTTACAGCTGTGACCACAGCTGACCTGCTGTCCCAACGGCACCCCTACAGTTTGCAGAGCGTTCTTATTCTCACCTGGCCTCGACGCTGCTGCTGCTGCTGCTGCTGCTGCTGCTGCTGCTGCAACTGTTGCCCTACCTGCAGGTGATGTTGGCAGGGGTCGAGGGTATGGATCTGTGACAACAGGGCTCGGAGTGCAAGCTGGTGGGGTGTTCAAACACAGGGTGAGCCTTTGCACTCGCTCGCATATGTCCCTCCTCATGGCACTGCAGCTGCCAGCGCATTTATCTTGTTGCATTGGCTCAGTTCTACATGTCCTCAGCTCACTACCCATCTGGCCACAGTTCGGAGGTACTGTCAAAATCAAGTCCAGGCAAGCAGACAACATCAGATCCCACTGCATAATGCGTAACGGTTTGCTCTCGCGCCTTGCACTCGCACATGTAATCAGCTTGCTACGCAGCTGATCGCGGTGCCGAGGTGCAGCCACCATCATCACCACCACCACCACCACCATCACACCTAGCTGATGACAATGGCCAATGGATGTGGGCATGGCTTAATTAGCTAATGATCACCCAGATGTGCGGCTGATCATCACTCACTGCTGCGCTGCTGCTGCTGCCTTTGTTGCAGGTGCCAACCACATCAAATGATCCTCCATCTCTCATCCAAGTCAACAGCTCTGGTGCAGCCACAAACATTGGACCAAGAAACTCCCCCACACTGCTAGGCATGCCAGCCGGACCCTCAAACCCTAACCAGTCGGGCGGCCCAGGCCCCAACAGCGGTTTAGGGGGCTTCGGGGGTCTAGGGTCTGGCGGCTTAGGGTTTAGGGACAGTCTTCCAAGCGGCGGTTTAGCTGGTCATAACAGCCTGGGGCCTAACCCCCTGGGGCATAGCCACTTTGATGAGTTGATGTTGCCATCGGCGGCTGTTGGGGCAGCATTTGACCACCGGCAGTTTGACCGGGGTCCAGCGTTTGACCGGGGTCCAGGGTTTGACCACAGGTTTGACCAGGGTGTAGGTGCTGTAAGCCCTCTTAGGGGCTATCCAGGGGAAGGGGTTTTAGATGTTGATCCGTTAAACCCTGTGGGTAGTGGGGGCCAGGAGACCCGCGGTTTAGGACAGTTAGGGCTTAGTAATCATGAGTTAGCCTCTTTAGCGGCTCATGGGTTCCAGCGGCCACCGTCACGCATGCAGCAGCAGCAGCAGCGAATTGGTGGGGTTGCAGAGGGACTCCCTGCTGCTGCTGCTGCTGGCAGCAGTCTTGGCAGGGTTCGTGTTCCAGGGTTCAGTCATCATCAAGTGTATATTGGGCCTGCAAGCCCTGTGACACACGCTGCTGCTGCAGCAGCACCACTGGCAGCAGCAGCAGCAAGAGATGCGGTAATGCAGGAGCTGCTGGCTGAGTCACGTTACATCAGTCAGGGCTTGAGCCCTGCTAAACCCTGGTCCCAGCAGCAGCAGCAGCCAGGGTTTAGATTCCGTGACTCTGAGTCAACATTGATCCCCAATATGCACGCTGGTGCTGCCACAGGTGCATTAGACCTGCTGCTCATGAGCCAACCACCCCCTGCTGCTGCTGGGGCATGGCAGCAGCAGCAAAGTAGCATGATCCAGGCCAACGCTGCTGCCAGCGAGGCAGCAGCAGCAGCAATGGAAGCATCGAGGGCCTCACAGCGTGACCTGGCGATCAGACAGAATGCAGGTCCAGATCTGGCTGACGCAGCCCGTCCAGGGTTCAGTACTACAGCAGCTCTGCTAGAACAGGGTTTAGGACTGTCAGGCGGCTGGAACCCTAATGCGCTAAACCCCAATGGCTGGAACGCTGCAAACCCAGCCTCTGGCTATGCTGGCCTAAACCACAGGATGCTAGAAGGTGGTAGGTTTCTCGGGAGCATAAACCCTAACCCTACAGGGCTGGGAAGCTTGGGGGGTTTTGGGGGTTTGATACCTACTGGGAATGGTCCTGCAGGGTTTAGCAGCAACCTTCCTGCAAGCACATATCTCACCAGCAACCTTCCTGCAAGCAACCCTGCAGCAGCGATCGCACAGCATGTACCACTGATGCTGCCAGGGGTGCCTGTTGATGACTCAGAAGCAGCAGCAGCATTCCAAGCCAGTACTGCTGCTGCTGCTGTCAGGGCAGCAGCAGGGGCAGCAGCAGATGCAACAGCAGCAGCGACGCGGGTTGTTGCTGCCACAATGCATTCACCAGTGCTGCCAGAGGGGCCGGCGGCTGGCAGCAGCAGCAGTCAGCTGGCAGCAGTTGCAGGGAGGATCTTCGGCAGCTGTGGCAGCGGTGTGTTGAACAACAATAACTGGCCAAATAACAATGCTGATGCTGTCTCAGAACAGCAGCAGCAGCAGCAGCAGCAGCATCAGCAGGGGTTGAACACTTCTGCTGGTGCTGCTGCCAGTAAGCTGCTGCCGCTGTTTTCACCCACCAGTCCCCCACCGGCAGCAGCTGACACACAACAGAGGCCGTCACTAACCCTGCCGTCACTGCTGCCTCCGAGCAGCCTATCTGAGCCACTAACAGCAGCAGCACTGCCACTATCGAACGCTGCTGCTGCTGCTGCTGATGATGAACAGGCAGCAGCAGCAGCACAGGCAGCAGCAGAAGCTGAAAAGGCGGCGGCAGCAGCAGCAACAATTGTTGCAACAGCAGCGGCGGAGAACTCTCTGCACAAGACCCAAGATGATCAAGCTGCGGCTGCTGCTGCACATCCTACCGCTGCCGCTGATGCCGCCACTTCTGCTGCTGTTGCAGCAGCCCAGCCAGCAGCAGCAGCGGCGGCAGCGGCAGCAGCAACTGCAGCTGCACAACCAGACATTGCAAGACAACACAGTTCAGCAGCATCAATGCAAAGCAACCCATCTGAAGGCACTGCTGCTGCTGCTGCCATTCTGACCTGCATGGCTAATGCGGCAGCAGTAGACAGCCAGCAGCAGCAGCAGCAGAACCTGGTAACAAAGCCGGCCCAAACCTTGGATGCAGCTATGGCTACAGCTGCTGCTGCTGCTGTCAGTCCTGCAGCAGCCTCAGGACAGGGTGTGGTGGATGGAATACAGCGGGGTGCCCCAGCAGCCGGCAACAAGCAGCAGCTGCAGCAGAACGCTGCCAGTACTGCAATGCTCATCGGCCCTAGCAAGCCCCCCCTGCCTCCCTCAAATCTTCCTACTACTGCTGCTGCTGCTGCTGCCACCCCTGCTGCTGGCAGCAATGGTGTTCCGGATGCAGCTGCAGCTCCTGTCACACTACCATCTCTTGCTGCTGCTGCCGGCAGCAGCAGCAACCCCCTCTGCATTTTATCGCCGGCAGGATCTGGTACCTGCCATATTCCAAACGCCGCCGCCGCCGCCAGTGCTGTCGCTGCTGCTGCTGTTGCTAGCAATACAGTACCCCCACAGCAGCAGCAGCAGCAGCAGCAGCAGCAGGGTTTGCTGCACACAGTCGACAACACAAGCAACCAAGCAGCAGCAGCAGCAGCAGCAGCAGCAGCAGCAGCAGCAGTCACAGATCATCCGCAGACTTTGCTTCCAGATCGAGTTGAGGGCAGCGGCACTGATGGTGCTGCTGCCGCCGACACCGCCGTCGCTGCTGCTGCCGCTGGTGGCCAAGGCAGCGCTAGTGAGGCATCTATATAATACACATTTGGTATTCCAGCGTAAGTTCAGAAGCCCCCAGCCAACTAGGCAATGGTTGCAGGAAACAGGCCTTGCTTTTGTAGGCCTGTGATGCGCGATGCCAGTCAATACTTACAAACGGCATTTTTGTGTTCACCAGGACATGCAAGTCGTTTGTTCTACAGACTGCAGATACTGCTGTTGACGGTTGAGGCTTGCGTTGCATTGAGCGAGTAAACGCAGCCTACGTCTGGCACTCGTTCCAGATTGCTGTTACATTTAGGTATCAGTTTATGGATCAAGTATTAGTTTAGGTGTTACAGGTATCAGTCTACGTGTTACAAGGCCACCAAAGTTGCAGCAATGATGGGTTTCCAACAGTTGTTATTTGGTTGATTGAGACAGTAACACCGTTGTTGAAGAGACTTATGTTGTTCGCCCCAACTATTTTACATCAGACTAGGTAGTGCCCCCTTGTGTTCTGTACATTCGACGGCATTTGTATTTTCAATTGAGTCCAAGGCGAGCTGAAAAGCGACAGAAGTCTGGCTGTCACTCATGGTTGTACAACGATGGTTCAGCAGCAGCAGCATCAGCAGCAGCAGCAGGCCTCGATAAGCCTCCAAGAGCAGCCCAGAATTGTAGCTGCTCACCCGCTATGTACGGTTGGGTGGTATAATAAGTATGTAGGGCGTGATTGTATGAATGGCGGATGTCAGCATAGCGTTTTGAGGTTGAGATATCTTTTGGTGACAACCTGCGGCAGATCTCTAGAGGCAGATATCATCATGGCATGGCGTGAGGTGGCTGATATCATCCTCACTGAGTGGGTTGTTCCGCCTTGAAGGCGCCCCGGAGGGTGGTCTAATCTTGGTGTGTCAGTGTGGCTGAGCCACCAAGTACGTCCCAAAGGCCTTGCGGCCGGAAAGGGTAATTCTTCTTCTTCTTCTAGAGGCAGGGATTGCAGTGCGATGTCACAACATTAACTTCATCTGAGGGATGCTTGGGGATAGAGACGAGCTGGAGTACGAGGTTCATGCAGCACACATGTTAATCCGACTGAGTTCGAGCTCTGTAAGTGTCTCGCCGGACAGCTGCTGAGATGAGCGTCCGCTCGGTGCTGTCGGTCCAGGTCGCTCATTTTCCCCGCATACATTGTACAGTTCCGTAAGTTTGGATCATCAGCCTTATAGAGCCATCGCAACCGATATAGAGCGGAGCGAGTATGCCTCGGAGGCTCACACTGCAACATCGGCTTGCGGCAGGGTTGCGCGCCCCCCCGCCCGCCTGCGCGGGCAGACCCATGACTTCGCTGCGGTTCTGGTCCCACCCGTGAAGCGACGTCCGCCCTCCAGCTGCCGCGCCCCTCCTTTTTGGATGCCCCTGGCCCGGCCCGAGGCTCCGGCCCGGGCCCGCGCCCGCTTGACCATCCTGCTCCCGCGCCCGCCGGCAGGCGGCTGGCCGAGGTCGGGCTTGAGGACCGGGCCCCAGGCCTCGCACGTCGGTTACGCTTCGTGGTATGCTTCGTTTGGTTGGTAGTGATATGCTGGCGCTATTGTTTCAGCCAGACTTTTGTAAACAGACGCTTTCAGTCGGTACGGGTGACTTCCTTGTTCCTGCCTTGCTGCAGTTGAGGTTGAGGACTAGATGCCGCGTGTCTTATGTGCCTTTGGACTGACAGTTGCTTGTTGGCATTTCTCGAAAGTTCAAAAGCAGCACGGCCCTGCGGCAGGGCTGATCGTGGTGGTGCTGCCATTAGCGGGATAAGCAACCTGCGAGCTCCGGCAGCCGGTGCCGGACGAAAACATCTGATCCCCGTCAACCTCCCGGGCCAAACGAACTTCTGTTGAACAGCCATCCCCAACGTGCTCAGTATAGAACAATAAGGATCTGGTCGCGGCTGTAACATTGGACATGTATATGGGCTTCTTTCAACAGCTCTAATGTCTTACTGTCCATATTCTTCAAGAGAGGAGCAGGAACAGGCAATACTAGCTGCTCTGCCTGGAACGCTCTTGCAGCATGTAAAAGCTCTTGAGATCGTCCATGGGACGTGTGACCTGCCACTGTTGCAACAGAAGCGCGTCAACCCCGGCAAAGCCTGGCACAGCAAACCATTTGCTGATGATCAGCAAAGTAGCAGTAGCAAGCAGGCAGCAACAAAGCTAAGAGCAGCAAATTTGAGAGCAGCAAAGCTAGCAGTAGGAAGGCAGACAGCAGCAAAGCTAATAGCAGCAAAGCCAACAGCAGCAACGCGAACACCAGCAAGGCAGACAGCAGCACACCAGGCAGCAGAACAGTTGGTAGCAGCAAGGCAGACACCAGCAAAGCAGGCAGCAGCAAAGCTAAGAGTAGCAAAGCAGGCATTAGTAAGGCTAGCAGTAGCAAACCAGGCAGCATCAACGCATGCAGCAAACCAGTTGGTAGCAGCAAGCCAGAGATCAGCAAGCCAGAAGGCAGCAAGGCCCAGGACTGTATAGCGTTGATGGACCACAGCAGTCAGATGTTTCGTGAGCCATGATCCGCCGTTTGGCGAGCTCAAGCGCATAAGACAGCTGCGTGAACAGCAGTGGCAGCAGCACTCCACGGCCACCCGCAGCAAGAGATGCAAACTATGCTTATGCCCCAGGGGCAGTGCTGCTGGTTCTGCTACTGCAAAGTCTAGCTCATGCAAACAAGAATACTCAGCATGTATTGTATGCTGAATAAATGCAAGGGGCCGCCACCCAATACATGCTTCTGGTCCGGGTTCTAGAGTGTTCCAAACCCTGCAAATGCTGGTACTGCGTCAGCTGCAGTTGAAGCGGAAGAAGCAATAGATGAATAAGGTCTCTTGCAGCAACCAGCGATACCAGGTGCTACCTGTCATCAATAGGAGCAGCAGCAGCTAGGACAACCGTTGCCCTAGCTGCTGCTGACAATGGCAGGGGTGGTAGGGGCTGGCGTGGCAGGGGAGGAATTAGCAGCAGGCAGGGCAAGCAACAACAGGGGAAGTTGCGTGATAGACACTGATCATGATGTTGCTGCTGCTGCTGCTGCTGCTACTGCTGCTGGCAGCGATCGTGATGATCAGCTTGAGCAAGCATTGCTCAGTAGTGATGTGCTGGCTGAGGGGGCACCCAGTACAGCAGGACAGCAGGGGTGGTAGGGGCAGACACCATCAATAGTACAGTCTGGTGACTTGAGTGGATGTAATGGCTCACTCAGTTGTAGGTGGTGTACTCAGTTGCCCGTTAGCCATGCACTCAGTGGAAGAGCCATTCGCTAAGTGAGGACCTGAATGAGCTATTCGACCGATGACTATCTTGCATTATATGGTGTATTCACCATGAGACGCTCACTCAGCGAATTAGACAGTGCGCACTCGCCCAGCATTCGCTCAGTACTCGCTGAGTGAGTGGCTCCCGTTATCCACAGTGGACTAGGGATCAGTCGCTCAGCAACCTGGAAACCTTTTAAGGACCTAGAAGCCGTGTGCGCGCTTCCTGTTCAGAAGGCCTAGGTCTTTGCATGCGTACTTTGGTCACTTGCCGCGACACGTGCACGGTGTGAACTGCCCAGTGGTTTCACGATTTTGATGTCCGGCGTCCCACGGTGTACACACTGCAGCAACACTAGACAAATGGCCTTCAGAACGCAATAGTGAGGTTCCATTTGCAAACAGGACCAAGTGTAGGAGCTTCGCGGAGTTCACCTCGCCGCTGGGTCGCATCGTTGGTGGGTTCTTTGCCAACTTAGGTAAGGTATCAACACAAACTTCAATACAAGCCACACATGTTAGGCTAGCCATCTGTTGCACCAGTCCATGCCAGCTATCGTGCCCTTAGCGCAAGCTCGGCTGTGCTGGTTCGCTGCAACGCTGCAACAGCTTGTGACTAGTACTAGCAGTACTGCACAACCCTCCCGATTTTCTGCGCAAGAGATCCTCCAGGCTAGCCAAACTTTGCATACTTACTTCAACGCTGTACAATGATGATCTTTCTCTCCTTCAGGTGCCTGCAGCAGCAGCTGTGCTGCTTGTCATTAACAGCAAGGGGCTTGCAACAGGTTCAGCAGCACTGCTCGATATTCAGTCAGGCGAATCGCCATCATTGTACGCGATGGCTAGTAGTGCCTACTGTTGCGTGGCCCTGTGCCTGCTACTGTTCCTACTGTCAATCAACAAGTCATGGGCACAACCCACAGCAGAATGTGAGCTGGAGCTGCGCGGGTTTAAGAATGGCACCTATGGAGTGTCCTATGCCAGCCTGAATTGCACAATGCTGGGCCAACCAAACGCGGCTCTACCAGTGACCATCTACGAGGAACACCTGGGCAAGTTTGCAGCTGAATTCGCTGGCGTCAGGCCACAAAAGGGAAACCAATTATGTCCTCCAATATCAGGAGGATTTCTCACTGAGGTGTGGACCTTGCTCTCATTTTGTGGTAACTACACCATCAACTTCACCAGAATGCATGTTGTCAATGTGAAGTTTCCTCGTGACAGTAGGGGTTACAGTGATTTGTCTGTGCTTGCCTTCAGTGGATCAATGGTAGTCAACATTTTGGAGGGAACTTTCATAGGCAACCAAATCGATTCTATCATGCACTACTCAGAAAGTAGTTCAGACAGTTATGCATTGGATGATGCTTACACTTATGGTGATGCTGGCCAGATTGAACCAGTAGTGAAAGTCACGTTAGGTGGGCAAAGGCCGGTGGTGGTTGAAGGAAATACCTGCTATAGTTGTACGCTGGCGATAATCAAGCATGCCGCTGTGGACATCAGGAACTTGCATGCTGTTAATAACTCCGCTGAATTTTCTGGAGGGGTGCTCTGTGTGTCTTCCTCGAGGCTGTCCCTTACAGATAGTTCTTGCGAGGGCAACTCAGCTTGCCGTGGTGGCGCAATATACGCGACTGCATCTGATGTTTATGTAGGTAATAGCATGTTCAAAGATGGTATACAAATCACCGATAACGAGTTTTGCATTGGTGACGGTACGTTAAGACTTAGTGGTGTAGTAGGGGGTAGTGCAGTTTACTCAGCAGACGGAAGACTTAACATCTCGGATAGTAGGTTTTTCAACAATGTTGCTCCCTCCGGTGGGGCTGTCTGTGCTGTTGTAGAACGACAATTATTAGACGCTGACAGCCCCACACATGTCTATGTAAAGGGTTCTTCATTTGTTCGTAACATAGCAGATGCAGACGGGGGTGCTCTGTTTCTGTTAGAATATAGGTTTAGTGTAGAAAATTGTTCCTTTGAAGACAACATGGCCATGTACGGTGGTGCCATTCTGGCAATCGACATTTGGGGGGAAAGTAACATCAGTGACACATACTTTCGCAACAATACAGCAACCACTGCAGGGGCACTGGGGGTCCAATCAGCACCCGTTATCAGCACACGAAATACATACATCAATAATAGCGCCATCATGGCCCCTCATCGTGACGATAGCAGTGTATCAAGCAGCTACTACAGTGACTTTGAGGACAACACTGCTGGGGCAATCAGCGTCATCAGCAGTAACATGTCAGTAATTGACGACAACTTCAGCCTCAACACTGCTACCGAGGGCGGCGCAATACACGTAGACAGCAGTGCTTTTTATGTGTATGACAGCAGATTTGAATATAATTCGGCAAGCGTTCGTGGTGGTGCTATCTCTTGTGTCCACTCCTTTGGAGGCGATGTAGCAGAACTGCATATTTACGATACCCTGATAGTTGATTGCAAAGTAGTGGGGGACATGCATGCAGGCGGTGGTGGAGTTAACGTGCAATCAGGGTGTGTTGGTGAGCTAAATCGAGCTAATCTGACTTCAAACTCTGCCAACAGTAGCGAGTCGGGTGGGGGTGGGGTGTTGGTTCAGAATTCCAAGCTGAAAGTCACCAACGGGACTGTGATTATAAATTGCAGTGCTCTTGCTTCAAGCGGCGGTGGCATCAGCCTTGTGGGTAATTCTGAGCTGGTACTTGCCAATAGCAGTCTAAGGAAAAACATTGCTAGGAGGGGTGGAGGACTGGCGGTGTTGTATGCAAATAACACGGTTAACATATCAGGCTCAATCCTCCAAGGCAATCTTGCAGACATTAAAAACAGTGGAGCAGACCTTTTTGTTACAGAAATGAGCTCATTGAAGTTGAGGGACAATAGATTGGACTTGTGTAATCTTAGTAGTGTAGTTTGGGAAAGGTCGGACTGTTGGCTCGGTGAAGTCCTTGAGAAAGGTATATGTCAGCGCTGCCTAGTCAACACGTTTAGTGTCATGTCCAATGGCACTGATTGCAGCCCGTGGCCCATGAATGCATATTGCCCAGGCGGAGCTGTGGTGGTGCCCCAACTATCTTACTGGAACGGGAACAATGAGCACTGCTCGCTGGGAGATGTGTCAAGGTGGGTTTGTGATACTGGGATTTGAGAGAATATGAGAGAAAACACAGTTGGACATGATGCTTGTATTGTATACCAGCAATGCAATGTTGTGTTCAATTGCAGATGCAGCATGTGTTCTTGAATCAACCATTGCAGGGTCTTTCGTCATTGTGCAAGCAAGTACAGACACGCTTCCCCACATGCATACCATTGTCCTTCACTAGCACCCTATTGACAGCAGATGTTTGACAAACCCACTGTACAAGTAGAATGCATAGTGTCTTTGCATGATTTGCAAGCGCCTCACATAATTTGATTGCCTTGTAGGTGCTACAACCCCAAAGCTTGCAGACGGGCTCCAAGTGCAGATGAGAAAGCCATTGTAGACCTTGCCAATAAACTACAGTGCAGTAACATGAGTGGCAAGGAGTGGAGGACATATGAGCAACTTCAATGCTCCGAAGGATACACTGGACCAATGTGCACCGTCTGTGGTGATGGTTACGGTCAAACTGACGTGTTTGTCTGTCAACAATGCTTTGGCGGCAAGCAAGGGGATGGTAGGGCAAGTAACAAGATGGCACAAATCCTGTGGGTGTCATTATTTGGTGTGGCTTTCATTGTTGCGATCTGGTTCACCACCACTGTTACCATGGCTGAGGCCCGGTACATGCACACAACTTACAACAACTCGGACACAGGCAACATGCAGCTGACAGACATCTTGAAGGCATTTGCCCTATACTTCAACTATGCAGCCGGCATCATTGCCAAGGTCCCAATCACTTGGCCAGGCGTGTTGGGCAACGCATTTGCAGCCATCAGTGACGCATGGAACCTGGCATGTGGCTCATCCGCATCTCTAGATTGCATCTTACCGGCTGATAGCACGCGTGCTGGCTTGAAGGCCCTTCTCAACCTGTTGGCCCCTTTTGTCATGTTCATGGTGGTGACAATCTTGCAGACCGCCACATGGTTGTGCGTGTCATGGTGGCACAGTGTTCTGCGCAAAAGGGTGGCTCGCAGGGGTGGGTGTGTGGCCTCGGTGGGAAAAAGGCTTGCATCATGGTTCGCATGGGCCAAAGCTAGTGCATTGTACAAGCACTTTGCTGGCCTATTGTCCCAGCCGCCACCTTCCTTGGCCTCCCATTTAAAAGCACGCATGTTTGCTACTTGGCTGGTCACATTGTTCTTCTGGTACCCTTCTCTTGCACGCATGGGGATTGCTGTGTTCGTCTGTGCTCCGGTGTGCCAGCAGTCTCTTTGGGTCATGGACATGCGGTTCGATTGCCCACTGACATCCAATGGTGACCCTGTGCAACGCCAGTGGGCGCTTGGAGTTGGAATCTCCACACTTCTGCTCATGGTGTCAATGCCTGTCTTGAAATGCACCTTGCTTTGGCTTGCTGACAATCGTGGCATTCTGCATACTGAGGCCTTTATCAACTTATGTGGGTTTCTTTTCAAAGACTACAACTACCAACAGTACAAATCTCAAGCAGCGACAGCGCCTGCATGGACACCGCTCACTCTAGATGGTTGTGGGTTCGCCCGTGCTTGGCACATGGTTAGCCACAAAGTGCATGTCTGGTCGTTCAAGGTCTGGCAGGTTATCAGTGGTGTGTGGGCTTATAGGCTCGTACTTGCTTGGGATGCAGTGATCCACTGCCAAACCATCGTCCTGACCTTCATCATGGTATATGGCTCTCTCATGCATGAGTACTACCAGGTGCTGATCCTGAGTGCGGCTTTTGGCTGGTATCTGATTCTGGTGGTATGGATCAAGCCATTTAGGGGTGCCACTCAGCACTTGCAAGCTGCATCTATGGCCGTGTTATTCGCCACATCGCTATCTATGCTGTGCTTCATCCCACCTGTGGGTGTTGAGCAGAATGAGCCATGGTTTGGTCGTATGATCGGCGCTATCAGCATCATGGTGCTAGTGATTAATGTGGTATTCTGTGCTGCTGTTATCTGGTTGGGAATCTTGTGCATGATGAGACTTAAAAGCACCAACCCCAACACGTCGCAGGTGTGAGGGTTTACACGCTGGTCGCCATCTCTTCATAGATTAGCAAGCGCCATCAGTAGCACCGTTACCTTGCTATCCAACAATTTGGTCGTGGGTGCTTATTGGGTTGGTGGCAGCAATGTCACTCGCTGCTTGAAGTAGCAACATTGGGGAACTTGATCAGCGTCAATAGAAGTTGCAAGGATAGAGTTCTGATTGTTTCCACCTTGGCCATATTTAATAGGGAGCTACAACCACGAAACCCTTGCTGGTTACGAGCATTGGTCATTGCCCATGCATATGGTTTAGTAGTGACACTAGCACTCGCAGTTTTGTGTCATTGGTCACCGGTTTAGTAGTGATGCTAGCACCGCGCTTTTGTGTCATTGGTCACTGGTTTAGTAGTCATGCTAGCACCGCGCTTTTGTTCCCATCTGCTCATTGATCAGCAGTAAATTATCAAATGCCAGCACCAGCGCTTTTCTGTCGTTGGTCAATGGTTGAGTGGTGATGCTAGCACCAGCGCTTTTTGGTTCTTTGGTCACGGATTTGAAAGTAATTCTAGCTCCAACGCTCTTGGTTCATTGATCACATGTTTAATAGTATGTGAGCACCAGCGCTTTTGGTTTATTGGTGACAGGTTTAGTGATATTGTTAGCACCAGGGCTTTTGGTTCATTGGTAATTGGTTTAGCAGTAATGCTAGCACCAGCGCTTTAGTTTCTTGGTCACATGTTCAGAAGTATGCTAGCACCAGCGCTTTTGGTTTAGTGGTCACAGATTTGGTAGTATTGTTGGCACCAGGGCTTTTGGTTCATTGGTAATTGGTTTAGCAGTAATGCTAGCACCAGCGCTTTGGCTTATTGATCACAGGTTCAATAGTATGCCATACTATTGAAGTGCTGGTAGCACCAGCGCGTTTGGGTTGTTGGTCACAGGTTTGGTAGTAATTGCCAGCACCAGCGCCTTTCATTCATTGGTCACTGGTTCGGGTAGTAATGCTACCACAAGCGCTTCGTGTTGTTGTTCACTGGTTTAGTAGTAATGCCAGCACTAGCGCTGCTGTTTATTGGTCAATGGCATAGTAGTAATGCAGCGCTTTGTTTCATACAAATTAGTATGTTGCACAATAGGTGGGGCCATAGCTACAGCTTGAGTTATTGCTGCAATGTTGATCGCGAGTGAGAGAGGACTTGAGACAATCTCACAAGGTGCCATGCTTGATCATTGGGTAAATGTATCTCTTGAGACTATGAATGAATGAATGAGCTCCGCATAGCGCTTTCAAGGGAGCGCTAGCCTAAGTTGAGGGAGGGTAATGTGTGTGTCGGGTCGACTTCACATTCCCTACCGTCCGCTCTCGTCCCCGAAGGGGCGAAAGGGCTGGTCCCTGGGGCACCGAGATTGTGTGATTATTTCTTCTTCAAGGTTGTTCGATGTGCTGGGAAAGCTGTGTGCTTGTCGCGTTTACTTCCTGTTGTTAGCGTCTTTGTTTGGCCGAGTCGGTTTTTGATTTTGGCTCGCCGGCATTTCCATATCTTCTCAAGATGCTCTATAGCTGTTAGGTGTAGTTGTTTCAGTACCGCTGTGAGTCTGGCGCCTTCCACTCCCAGATCCTCTCGCAGGTGTGTGACCGTGCTGGTAGGTATCGCACCCCCAACACCTAGCATCAAGTTGCACTGTGCGACTTTCGCATCAGGGTCATAATCACGTATTGCGGTCAGCAGCTTTGCGTGTTGTTGCTCCGCTCTGGCCTCTTGGTCTGCCGGTCGGGTGTCCCGACAGTATGTGACTTCCACAATTATTGTGTATTGGCGTCTTCTTCTTTTCTTGTCGTACCCATAAAGTAGCGCGTCAGGCACTCTTGAGACTAGGCCTTTGTGACAGGTCGTCGTCGATGACTAGTTGTGGTGGCTATCAACACTGACAGTGGGGGTTTCTGCACCATTCACAACCCAACAAGAGCAAGCAATGTTGCAGACCCTGTGTTCACGTGGTTTACTGCAACATCAACAATCCCTCCGTCGCGGAATGGATGCATTCGCTTTAGCGATCTTGAACCCCGAAACTGAATGAATGAATGCGCTCCGCATAGCGCTTCCAAGAGAGCGCTAGCGTAAGTTGAGGAAGGGTAATGTGTGTGTCGAAGCGACTTCACATTCCCTACCGTCCGCTCAC
>NSMO01000346.1:0-15126 GCA_002588565.1 Coelastrella sp. UTEX B 3026
TGCTGCTGCTGCTGCTGAGAAGCCGCAGTTGGCACATGCCTCAGCTGCCCACCTGCTGCTGTTGCTGCTGCTGCAGGCACCCTCTGGGCACCAATATGCAGTCCACCACCGCCACCACCACCACCTGCTGCTGCTGCTGGTGGTGGTGGTGCTGCGGGCTGTCCTGTGAGCGCTGCTGCCACTGCTGGATGCTGCTGTGGTTCCACAGGTGTTGGATCTGGTGTCAGCACTGGAGCGCCATGTGTCTGCTGCTTAGCACCACCAATCAGGGGCAGTAGCCCGTGCCGCAGCAGTACCAGCCTGAGACAAGCATCTGTGTGGACAAACTTGGACTCAGACATGATCAACGCTTTGGCAGCCTGCAAACACACACAGAGGTTTCTCGGTTAGCAACAGGTGCCTGCTGCTTAGCCCCACCAATCAGACATGATCAACGCTTTTGCAGCCTGCAAGCAGGTCACATTCCAAGAAATTTGGCACCCAGATGTCTTGTAAAATGTCTACACTGTCAAGACTATTGACAGTAGCCCGTGCCGCAGCAGTACCAGCCTTGAATAGGCATCTGTGTGAACGTGTTTGGACTCAGAAATGTTCTACGCGTTTGCAGCCTGCAAGCACAAACAGAAGCCCCATTGGTTAGCAATAGGTGTCTGCTGCTTAGCACCACCAATCAGCGGCAGTAACCCGTGCCGCAGCAGTACAAGCCTTAGACAGGCATCTGTGTGAAACAACTTGGACTCCAAAATGATCAACGCTTTTGCAGCCTGCAAGCAGATCACATGTGCAAAGTTCAGTTAGCACCCAAATGTCTACACTATCAACGAACACCACTGTCAACGATCATTAGCAGTGCCAATGCTGCAAAAGCCAGACGCACTGCCGGTTGTAGGTGGGTCCAATGTGTGTCTACAGTGACCCAGAACGCTTGCTGGGGTTGCGCTTGGGCAGAATCCTGCAAACAAGCCGCCCATTCTGATATACCTCCCCCTAGTTGAATACAACTCCCCTTCACACGGACTGTCCCTACCTACCTGCTGTATCTCATACCAATGATTGTGTGTTGTTTTAGTCATACACATTCACGCTTGCTGGGGTTGCGTTTGGGCAGAATCGTGCAAACAAGCCGCCTAAAGCCACCCCCCCCCCCTGATTTTACATACCTCCCCCCAATTTGATATACCTCCCCCCTGTACTTACCTGCTGGGTGTCATACCAATGAGTGTGTGTTGTGCCACAATGGTCGCATCAATGACACACCCTTCTTGAGAGCTCAAAGTACACAATGGCATTTGCATCATACATTGCAATCGCAAGACTCTGCCACACACTCCCCAACCCCTCTGTGCACCCAGTCACAACGCAGGTAACATATATCAAACCTCTGGCAGACAAAAACAGCAGCACCCAGCAACAGCATACCATCAGTGTTGAGACCGACACCGTTACCTACCTGTTGAATCTCATACCAATGAGTGTGTGTTGTTCCGAAGTGTGTCATCGGCTGCTTGGACAGAAGTCGCACCAGTGACACACCATCAACGCCAGACCAGCAACCAGAAGCCTGTGTAACAACATAACAAGGTACAGCAGAACACAGAACAATTTTCATCCTTACATGCTGCACCTGGTGGCCGCTGTAATGCAGTTCATACGCAAGTTATAACTCCATCGCATTCATAAGCAGGCATATGAGAGATTCAGCTAAATCTGATCAATCTGTATAACTCTGACTAGATGCTAATTCAAATCAAAATTTTCAGACTGCTGAAAATTTTGATTTGAATAAGCATTTAGTCAGAGTTATGCAGAACAAGGGAACAAGACACAGCAGTACACAAAGTCAGTTTGTGTTGCGAACAGATGGTGGTGTCCATTCACATTGCAGCTAGTATGCATGGCACACATAAGCACAAGCAGAGAGCCCCCAACATGGTGCAACTCAACGGCAACACAAATCCAACTCACTTTGGAAGGTTAACCAGCTGACCTTTTACCTTTCAGCTATGTCATCATCAGCTCAGGCGTTGCGTGTTCCTCAGCAGTAACAGACAACGCTAATGAATGGCATATGTTAGCACAGTCACCTCACTGGGGGTATTGCTGATGCAGCAAGATTTGAAGATACGTCCGCACGCTGTACAGATCAACAAGGTTTTGAATCTTTTCTTCATACGTTTGAGCAGTATCAACAACACTACATTCATGTCTAACAACATTGCATATTGCCTCAGCAGCTGTGTAACACAGCCCAAAACCTCAATGTTCCCAGATTCCTCAGCAGCTGTCATATACAGCCCCATCGCATGCAGACACACCACACACTCTGACACGTACAATACACACGAGGAAAACTCTAGTAACCAAACTCACGTTGAACAGATTAACAAGTTGCCCGTTTTCCTTCATGTGTGTAAGAAGGGTCATCTAAACCTCAACATTGCCCGTTTCTTCAGCAGCCGTCAAATACAACCCATCGCATGCAGAAGCAACACACAGTCCACAACACACTATGCACACAATGGAATCATTAACATTCATACTCACATTGTACAGTTCAACAAGTTGTCCATTTTCCTTCACATGTTTCAGCAGCAGCATCAGCACCTCAACATTGCCCGTTTCCTCAGCAGCTGTCATATACAGCCCCACCGCACGATGAGCAGCATCAAGGCTTGGGCCATCATCAGTAGCCATCAGCAGCTGGTGCAACTGCTGCCGCAGCGCTGATGACTGACCAGCTCGCGCTGCGTGTCGTCTCTGCTGCTGCTGCTGATGATGATAATGATGCCCTTGTTGGTGATTACCTTGCCGCTGCTGCTGCTGCTGCTGCTGTGGTGGTGGATCTGTGAGGCCCAGAGCATCATCAAGCATGCCAGCTAGTTCAGGGTCAGCGCTAGCTCTCTCACTGCTGCCACCACCAGCAGCAGCAGCACCAGCGCCAACTCCATACGCGGCTTCAGGTGTTGGCAACCTATCTAGCCTGGATCTCTCAAGCCCAGCAGCAGCAGCAGCAGCAGCAGCAGTCGCGACAGACCTCCCAGGGCCGCCTGCTGGCACTGCTGTCACTGCCGCTGCTGTGGCTTCTACCCCAGTGGTCTGGTTCAGCCGCTGCAGCAGCTGTTGCTGCTGCTGCTGCTGCTGACCCTGCCTCTCCCGTGCTGCTGCAGCACCAATCACATCAGCGCTTGCGCCACCACCACCAGCAGCAGCAGCAGGTGTTCTGCTGTCAAGTGCAGGCCTGACGCTAGCAACAGCAGGTGCATTGACTACTGCAGACTGCTGCGCTTGGGCGTGCCAGGCAGCAGTCTGCCTGGCTGCTGCTGCTGCTGCTGCCGCTGCTGTGCCCCTTGCATCAAAAGCTGCCTGTATCAGTGCACGGCCCCGAAAGCTGACCTGCAAGCAACAGCCAACAACGGTTAACATCAGGAAATTTGTTAAGCGGCTGTCGCAGCCTCTCAATCACCGGATGGTTTCACCCCTCTAGCAAAACACACTGATTGACAGCAAAGCTAAATGCAACCCTATCACAAACAATGTGATGCCTTACATCGTACAGTACAACAATGCAACACCAACATAACTACAACCCGCAGCTTCCAGACCCCAGTAAGTTTGTATGAAAGCAACAACAGCCAACTACCGACCCAGTTATCTCTTGCACTTCTCTTGCACTTCAAGTAACAATCAGTCACTCGGCAGGACATTGGAGGTAGTAAAACCACGCTCCAAACAGGTCCAGCGGCTGGAGTGCATACAATCACGCATACCGTGCAAAACAAGAGTGCCAAGCAACTACCACCAAACCACCAAAACCAACCCGCTTACCCCTGGCACTTCAAGTGACACTCAATCATTCAGCACGACCTTTGATTGACGAGTGAAGCACGCTCCAACTGTTGCAGCTGCTGACCACGGGCATACCGTGCAAAACAAGCCAAACCACCACCACCAGATTACCAAAACCTACATCTTGCCCTCTAGCAACAAACGACCAGTCAACAACACCTCAGATGTAGAGCTCGTGTCTCATTCCCTCAGGTACATAACTGCTGCAATGCATACACTCATGCATTGTGTGTGTGTGTGTGTGTGTGTAACAAGACTGCGTCATCAAAGCACCTAAACCCACCTCTTGCACTTCAAGTGACAGTCGATCACTCAGCAACGCCTCGGATGTAAACCACAATCCATCAGGTTTTAGCTGCTTTAGTAACGACAGAGTCCTGGCGGTCATTGTACGCAATTGCACCTGCAGTGAACTGTTGTACTGTGGATCAGAAGCATCAACAGCCAACTGCTGCAACTGAAGTGCTATATTACGTAATCCCCATAAGATCGTGTTGGACGTGCATTGCAGCGGCGGTTCAGCTGGTATTGCTGCTGCCGGCTGAGCAGCAGCAGCAGCAGGGATGGCAGCAAGGCCTACAGGCCCGACTGGCACAAGGCTGACTGGTACCAGCGGTATGGCGACTGCTGCAAGGCCGGAAGACGTCCGCTGCATCGAACCTGCTGCTGCTGCTGCTGGAGAAGGGCCCCTGGGCTGCTGTGGGGCTGGGCTGGCAGCAGCAGCAGCACGTGATGGCACATCTGCAGTTACCGGATCCTGATTCAAGTACTGCTGCTGCAGCTGCTGCGTATGGTGCTGCAAGCTTGGCAGAACATCCTGTGCACGTGGCAGTTGCTGAGTAGTGCCAGTAGTACTTTGCTGCTGCTGCTGTGCTAGGCCCTGCTGCGCCTCAACACCACTGCTGCCAGCAGTAGCAGCAGCAGCAGGACTGACCACCACAGCCTGAGCCTTTGCCCTGAAATCAGACTCAATGGCTGCCAATGTTGCTGCGGTATTACGTACACCCTGATCACTAAGGCGCCTACAGCTTCTGATAGCATCACCGATATCATGGATTGCTGCTGCTGCTGCCCGCGGCGCTGCTGCCAAGAGGTCTGGTGACAGGGTGGCTCTACCATAAGGGCTTAATGAACCACAGGTTGCATCAGCAGCTGCAGTCGGGCTCAATGGGGTTAAGGAGCTTCCAAGGCCAGTTGCTGCTGTATTACCAGCTACTGTCGGGCTCAGAGGAGCAACTCGTGCTGCTTCTGCTTCTGCTGCTGCTACTGCTGCCATCAGCCTGGGGGTACTCATCAGGCCCAGAACAAGAGCTGCATCAGAAGCACTTGGGCTTTCAAAGACAGCCGATGGTGTACTTATTGCGCCATATGGGCTATCCACTGCTGCTGTCGGTGAGGGTAGTGCCAGATCTGGCAGGATAGTGAGGTTCAGCCCAACTCTCAGTGCTGGACTGGCAGAACCCACTGCTGCTGCTGCTGCTGCTGCTGGGCTAAGCATGCCTGCTGCTGCCAATTCCGCTGCTGCTCCTGGGCTTATACCACCAGCAGAAACCCTCCTGGGTATATGACCACCCTGTGCTGCAGCTGCCCTGGCTGCTACTGCTGCTGCTGGGTCTGAAGCATTCGGTACAGAAGCTTCTCTAGCATCTACTGCGGCTGCTGACGCAGCAATAGGCTGCTCAGCAGCAGCAGCAGCAGCAGAAGCAGAAGCATCTTCAACCATAGCTGCAACAGCAGAAGGTACAGGAGCTTCTCCCACCTCTTCAACTACTGCTGATCCCTCACCCCCCGCTGCTGTTGCTGCCGGCCCAACCTTGCTGCCAGGTGCTGCATGATCAGCAGCAGCAGCTACTGCCACCGCACCCCCTGATGTGGCACTAGTAGCACTGGCGCTAGTGCCTGCAGTTCCTGCTGCACTTGTACGTCTGTGCCTAAATGGTGTCGCTGCTTTCTTCTGCCGCCGACCTTGCTGGCTGCCTGAGCCTGTGCTAGCAGCAGCAGCAGCAGCAGCGGTAGCAGGGCTAGATCTGGGGTCTGCTGCTGCTGCTGCAGCTGCTGCTAGCGCTGCTGTTGGCGAAGCTATTGGGCTTGCCTGGTGTTGTGTAGCAGCAGTTGTTGTATCTGCTGCTGCCTCTGCTGCTGCTGCTGCTGCGGAGGGTGGTACTGGGCTGGCACCAGCAACAACAGTTGCTATGGGCGGCATGTCACCATGGGTGTGCTGCCCATGAGCTTCCTCCTCCTCCTGCTGCTGTTGCTGCTGCTGCCCGTGCTGCAGCTCCTGGTCCTGCTGCAACCCAAATGCAGCCTCTGTTGGCACCCCAACAGCCGCGTCTGTTTGGTGTCGGCCAATGGGGGCACCACTTACATCAGTTACATCCACAGCACCTTGCTGCTGCTCAGGCACTGCTTGCTGCTGCTGCTGCTGCACCTGCAGCTGAGGCAGCTGGCCAAGCAGCCTTTCAAGCTCCTGCTGCATTCGCAGCAACGACTCTTGATGGCCGTTTAGGTCACTATCAGCAGCAGCTGCTGCCAGATCAGCAACCGGGATAACCTGTCCCTGATGCTGCTGCTGCTGCTGACCGCCATGGTCCTCCTGCTGCTGCTGGTGCTGCTGCCCGTTAGCTCCACGCATTCCAGTATGGTTTGTAGCATCCGATGACTCAGCAGCAGCAGCAGCTGCTGCCGCTGCTGAAGCGCCTGCAGCACCAGCAGCAGTAGGTGTGCAACTGGGGCTACCCAACAATGCTGCTAGCATGTCTGCGCTGCTGCCAGCAGCAGCCTGCAGTAGCTCAAAGCCTGTAGCGCTACTATTATCAGGCTCTGCTAGCATTGCTGCTGCTGCTGCTTCTGGCAGTGTGTCCATATTCATGGGTGGCTGTGCGGGTGCTGCCTCTGCTGCATGTAACGGCACTACTGGCCTTGTGTTGGCATCATAGAATGGCTGCTGTTGCTGCTTGGGCTGCTGCTCTTGCTGCACAGCGCCAGATGCTGGAAGCAGTAGATGCTGGCCCACCACTGCCATAGGTTGATCAACATGCACACCTGCTGTAACCATTATTGCAGCATGCAACTCCTGCTGCTGCTGCGGTGCCAGCGACAGCAGCTGTGCCTGCTCTGTAGATGCCTGTTGATCAGAGGGGACATCAAATCTCTCGTCAGCAGCAGCAGCACCAGCAGCAGCAGCACCTGCTGCTGCAGCAGACCCTCCAGCAGCACCAGCAGCAGCATCAGTACGGAGAACTGCCCTATCAGAAGCATTTGTCCCCGTGGGCTGCAGCTGCTCATGTTGAGGTTTGTCGCCCGGTGTTTGCTGCTCCTCCAGCTCGCTCTGCTGCTGCTGCTGCGGGTTTTGCTGCAGTGGGCAGGCTACAAGATCTGCAACTTGTTCTTCATGTGCTGCTGCCGCTGCTGCCTCAGGTGTGATATGTGCTGGCTGGTCCCACCGTGGAGCTGATGGCAGTGGCTGCTGCTCAGCATGATCAACTGGCACAAGCTGCACCGATGGACCGTGAACCTGCTCCTGCACTGCTGCATTGCCAACATGCTCTGGCTCTTGCAGCTCTTGCTGTCCCAAGAGCTCTGCAGTTGCCTGCTGACCCACTGCCGCTACCGGCTGGATGGCTGACAGTGCCTGCTGGTCATGGGCATGATCAGCTGGCGCAAGCTGCACTGATGAACCGTGAACATGCTCCTGCACTGCTGCTCCGCCAGCATGCTCTGATTGGACTCCTTGCTGCTCCTCGAGCGGCGCTACTGCGCCCTCCTGAACCACCGCAGCTGCCTGGTTGAGGGCCACTTCGTGCTGATCCTGTATGCCATGAGCCAACACACGCAATGCTGTCTGGCCTTGAAGGCGATCTGTACTATCCCTGACACGCTCCAGCTGCTCCTGCTGCTGTTCAACAACTGCTGATTGCGGCTGGGAAACCTCTACCATAGATGAACCCAGCTTTGCTGAGTCAGCTTGCTCACAATTGGGCGAGTCTGCTGTTACTAGAACGGCACTCTCGGGCTGATCTGCTGCTTGTGCTGGTGCAGCTGATGTGCATGCAGGCTGCTGCTCTGCCACAAGAGTACCAAACGGCAGCTTATCAGGAAAGGACTGCTGCTCTTTTGCTCTGCCGGCTGCTGCTACTGGGGTACCCACTGCTGGCCCCAATGCAGCCCCTGCTGCTGTTTCTGCCACACGCAACGACTGCATTGCAGTTGCATTTGGCAGCGGCTTGTCAGGCAGAGCTGACTGTTGCTGTATCTTAGGACCTGCCTCTGAAACCTTGCTAGCCGGTGGCCGCTGTGATGGCTCTGCTGCTTCCACCTGCGGCTGCTTCTGCTGCAATGGCTCCCTTGGAACTTGCGGTGTTGCAGCAGCTTTTAATAACGAGGTGTCCAATTGCTGACAGCCACTAGCTGCTGGCTGCAATGAAGCTGGAACGGGTATTAGCTGCTGCTGTTGCAGCTGCTGTTGCTGCTGCTGCTGTTGCTGCTGCTCTGGCTCGTGCAGTGTTGGGTCTTTTGATGCGGCTGGCCTTGCAGCTACCATGGCTGGCCTAACAGGTAGTGCAGAGGCGTTGCTAGCTGATGGCTCTGTTGAAGGCTCTGCAGCCTCCACCTGCTGCTGCTGCTGGTGCTCTGGCGCTTGCTTTAATCGCTCTCGTGACATTTCCTGCTCGGCAGCTGCTCTAGTTGCAGGTGATGTCGGTGATTGCTGGGAGTTGATGGCTGCTGGCTGCAACAGAGCCTCTACAGGTAGCAGCTGCTGCTGCTGTTCCTGTTGTTGGTGCGGTGAATCCTGCTGCACTTGTTCCTTTGATGAGACTGGCTCTACAGCCGCTGTGGCTTGCCTGACAGGTGGCGCAGGAGCCTTGCTGGATAGCTGTTGTGACGGCTCTGCTGCTTCCACCTGCTGCTGCTGCTGCTCCTGTGGCTGCTGTTGCATAGCTTTGCCTGATGAGGTATGCTCGCTGGCTGCTCCGGCTTGCCTGGCAGATGGCAGACGAGCCTTGCTAGATGGGGGCTGTGTTGAAGGCTCTGCAACCGCCACCTGCTGCTGCTGCTGCTCCTGTGGCTGCTGTTGCAATACTGTGCCTGATGAGGTATGCTCGCTGGCTGCTCCGGCTTGCGTGCCAGATGGCAGACGAGCCTTGCTAGGAGGGGGCTGTGTTGAAGGCTCTGCAACCGCCACCTCCTGCTGCTGCTGCTCCTGTGGCTGCTGTTGCATAAGTTTGCCTGATGAGTTGGGCTCTGTGGCTGCTCCAGCTTGCCTGGCAGATGGCAGACGAGCCTTGCTAGGTGGGGGCTGTGTTGGTACAACCTGCTGCTCTGAACTCTCCTGCACTTGCTTGCTTGACAATGTCTGCTTTGCAGCAGCCACAATGGCACCGCCCCGTGAAGGTACGGGGTCGCTGGCTGGCTGCCCTGCTGCACCTTGAGCAGAGACTACCTGCTGCTGCTGCTGCTGTTCGGGCTTGTGCTTCCCTGACTGTTTGCCAGACCCCATACGCTGCAAAACCACACGCGGCATGAACTGAGTTCGGCTTTTGCCACCTGAAACTGCTGGCTGCTGATGTGGCTGTGCTGCAGCAACCTGTGGTTGCTGATCTACTGCTGGGGGAGATGACGGCTGGGCTGTGGACTCACATGCTGCGTGAGCTGGTGCCGATGCAGCTGAAGCAGGCGACAATGCTGCTGCTACCTCTACCTGCTGCTCCTGCACATGAGCAGCAGGAACTGCTGGTGGCGGCTGTGCTGACAGCCCAACTTTTGGGGCCTGCTGCTGCTGCTGTCGTTGGGCCGCTATCATTGCATTTGCAGCCAATAGCTGCACAGCTTGCTGCATAGGATGCGCCCGATGGTACCCAGGTGAGGGCACTGCGGGTGGGCTCTGCACCCCTGACAGTAAGGATGGCAGTAGAGCTCCAGACTGCTGCTGCTGCTGTCCATTGACCGGCACCACCTGATCCCACAAGCTGCTTCGCCGTTGCCGCTTAGTTGCTGGCTGTTGCTGCTGCTGCTTCCGTGCAAGCTCAGCATTGGCATCAGCAGCTGCCTGGACCGCTGCAGCTACAAGCTGTTGCTGTTGTTGCTGCTGCTGCTGCTGCACCTGTACAAGCTCAGCATTGACACCAACCGTCGCCTGAACTGCTGCAGCTACAAGCTGCTGCTGCTGCTGCTGTTCAACAACAGTGGGATCCCTAGTACCAGCAGGATCACTCCACCGTGCTTCGCATTGAGAAGGCTGCATGGGTGGGTGTCCAACATGCACACAGTTTGCAGTGCCAGGATCACTCAAGCTACCCAGCGGCCTCCCGGACTGCTCTCTTTGGGACTGGGACTGCCGCTGTTGATCTCCACCGGAAACTGCTTTTGCTGCCTTCTCAACCTCCTCAAGGGGCCACCGCTGCTGCTGCCGCCGCTGCTGTGGGCCTGCCTGCCGTTTGTGAGACTGCTCCTTCATTGCAACATGCTCAGCAGCAGCAGCAGCAGCGTCTTGTGCACCTGATGCTCCTGCACTGCTACTGCTCCTTGTTGAGCTACTGCGCTTACGTTGCTCATGCTGCTGGCGTCTCCTCGGCTCTGCTACTGGTTTGCTGTCCAGAGCCTTTGCTGGGACACCAGGCTGCCCAGCAGCACGCTGAGGGTCCTGAATTGGCAGTTGCTGTTGCTGCTGCTGAAGCGCAGCGTTTGCCTGGTTCTGAGGCTGTTGGTTCTTGACTGCTTTGGAACCCCTGCGCGGCTGCTGCTGCTGCTGCTTGCTGGATCGTCTAGTTTGTCCCTGGCTTACAGCAGCTGTAGCGCCATCTGTCTTGGGCTCGCTTTGCTGTTGATCCTGGGGACTACGCTGCAGCTGCTCTGAACGTGGATGGCGCTCTGATCGCCGCTTTGCAGTAGATATGGGCTTACTGCTGGTTCGTTCCTCCTGTTGTACATGATGATTGGACACGAAAGGCTTAGATGTCCTGCCATGATTATCCTGCTGCTGCTGTGCACGACCCTGCTGCTGTTCATGACACTGCTTACCTGATGGCTGCTGTTGTACTGGATGCTGCTGTGACTGTGATGACCTGACTACCCTGCTACTGCTGGCTGGCTGCTGCTGCAGCTGCTGCAAATGTCGCCCCTGTCCATGCATTCCCACCCCTCTTTTCTTCTGCAGTTCATGCTGTTGTGCATTTTCAATGTTGACGTCATTGGTCAAAGTGTTGGTAATAGTCCGGGGGCCACCATAATACTTGCTGCTGCTCCTGACAGATTGGGCTGCATTGCTGCTAAGACCCTTTCCAGAACGGTCTGGCTTGGTGGCTGGCCACTCCCCTTGTTGCTGCTGCTGCTGCTGTGTTGGACTGTCAACAGCAGAGGCAGCAGCAGCAGCAGCAGCACATGAACAGGCCTCAGCAGCACAGTCACCCTTTGCCCGCGCTGGCGAAGCAGTAGCGCCAGCTGTCGGTGCAGAAGCAGATTGCATGCTGGGCCGCCCCTCTGAACACCCTCGTTGTGCTGCGATCTTGGGTGATTTGGGCTGCTGCTGTGCAGACACCTGATTCACTGCTGGCAAGGGCGGGGGCGGGGGCAGCGGCAGTGCTGGCGGCATCTGCTGCTGCCGCTGATGCTGCTGCTCTGGTGGTGGTGGCGGTGGTGGTGACACCTGCTGTTGCTCAGTATCAAAAGGGGGAGGGGAGGGTGGCAGCGGTGGCAGCGGTTCCACATCCTCTGCCGCATGCTGCTGCTGCTGTTCAGGTAGCAACAGCGGTGGTGGGGATGTTGGCAATGGCGGCGCTGGGGGCACCTGCTGCTGCTCAGTGAGAACAGGCAGAGGAAAAAGTGGCAGCGGTGGCAGCGGCGGCAGCGGTGGCAGCGGTGCCACACCCTCTGCCTCATGCTGTTGCTGCTGCTGCTGTTCAGGTAGCATCGGCGGTGGTGGGGATATTGGCAACGGCGGCAGGAGTTCTGGCAATGGCGGCAACACTGATTGCAGCGGTTCCACACCATCTGCCACATGCTGCTGCTGCTGCTGCTGTTCGGGTAACAACAGCGGTGGTGGCGATGCCGGCAACGGCGGCAGGGTTGGCGGCAACGGCGGCAATAATGATAGCAGCGGCTCTACACCATCTGCCACATGCTGCTGCTGCTGTTCGGGTAGCAACAGCGGTGGTGGCGATGCCGGCAACAGCGGCAGGGTTGGCGGCAACGGCGGCAATAATGATAGCAACTGTCGCTCCTGCTGCAGCAGTGGAGGCGGGGCTGGTAGTATACAGGCCTGCTGATGCTGCAGCTGCTGCCCAGCCGGTGGCGCTTGCACCACTGCTTGCCGCTGCTGCTGCTGCTGCTGTTGGTGCTGCTGGGCCTGCTGCGCTGCTAATGATTGGTGTTCCGCAGCACTCATCTGTGCTGGAGCACTGGTCAACACAGCCTGGGCATCCTGCTGAAGCTGCTGCTGCTGAGGCCGCCTGCGTGGCCACAGCGGCTGGTCCTGCTGATGATCAACATCAGGCTCCCCTAGACGCCACGGATGGCGCTTCTGCTGCTGTGGCTGCTGCTGCTGCTGGCCCCCTGATGAGGCATCAGCAGGACGGATAGCATCTACAGGTTGCTGCTGCTGCTGCTGCTGCTGTTGCTGCTGCTGTTGCTGAGGTGCGTCCAACGGCGGCTCAAGCCGAGACGCTCTGGGCGACGGCGTTCGCCAAGGCTGCCTATATCGAGGTGATGTCAACTGCTGCTGCTGCTGCTGTTCTAGAGCAGCATCTGCAGCAGAGTCCTGGAGGCCCCTGGACCACAAAGGGTGCCGCTTCTGCTTGTTCCTAGAGCCCTGCTGCTGTTGCTGCTGCTGGCCAGCTGACAGTTGACTGACAAGTGACGGCAGCTGCTGTCTCTGCAGTGATAAAGCCTCGTCTGTTGCCGATGCCGCTATCTGAGCAGTATGCTGTAGCGGGGTTGGTACCTGTGCTGACTGCGTCTGCTGCTGCTGCTGCTGGCCTCCACCTAACACAGCTATACCTGGGACCTGTTGGGTCTGCTGCTGTTCGGCAACCATTACTTGTCCTGAGGCTGCTGAACTAAACCCTGCTGCCACTGCGGCATCAGCCGCTTGACCACCAGCATCGGCAGCAGCAGCAGCAGTTGCTACCACACGGCTGGACCGTATCTTATGATCACCTAGAACAGGGTCAGCAGGTCCTTGGCCAGCATCCCCAGCTTGTTGCCTGCTTGGTGCTGCATCTCCAGCTGTGGCTGGTCGTCTGTTGACCTTGCGCTTCTTGGCAGCAGGCTGAGCAGTCTCTGCAGTAGTCTCCTGCAGCGATTGCTGTTTCTGCTGCTGCTGCTGCTGCTGTTGGGCATGCAAAGCACCTTCAGACGCTGGTGCTGTACCTGCTTCTGCCCGCATTGTGCGGTTGCCACTTGCTGCCCCTGCAGCTGCAGCAGCACCCTGTCCGCCAGTAACCGATCTGCCAGCAGCAGCCACAACAGCTGCACGCCCATCAGCAATTCCTGACCCCTCATGCTGCTGCTGAGATCCACCAGCTGGTGCTGCAGCAGTAGGCGTTACTGCAGCAGACTGCGGCCCACTCTGCTGACCGCGTGAACCTGCTGTTGCTGCTGCCTGTGACCTGGATCTACTGTCAAGAGAACCTCCAGCAGCAGACTGCCCCCCACGTTGCCGACTGCCTGAGCCTGCTACTGCTTGTGAAGCCTGGGCTGTTCTGCTCATTGAGGCCCCCTGGTTGCCATTGTGCCCCAGCTGCTGCTGCTGCTTCTGCTGCGCAGCAGCAGGCACAACAGCCGGCACTTGTTGCTGCCATTGCAGCCCACTGGCAACCGCAGCACCACCAGCAGCAGGGTCTGCTGCTGCAAATTGCCGCCCATTCTGCTGATTACCTGCGACTCCTGTTCTCGCTGGTTGCAAGGGCCTTGCCCTGCTGCCAATAGGGGCTGCTGCAGTAGACTGCCGTGCACTTTGCTGCTTGGCGGAGCTTATTGCTGCCGCTGCTTGCGCCATGGATCTATCGTGTAAGGAAGAACCTCCCTGACTATCACTGGTCCTTGAAAGCCGCTGCTGCGGCCACGGCTGACCAGCAGCAGCTGCTGGCCCTGCTGCTGCAGGAACTGCCATCCCTGTGACTGCTGCTACAGCGTCAGCTAGCTCCAAGGTCTGCAGCTGCTGTGGTAGTTTGGTGATGGGCCGATCACCCTCCAATGGTGCATACTTACTCCAGTGTATGCGGCATATAGCTGGATGCAGCTGATGCTTTACACCATCTTTGTATTTTACTGTGTAGTAGCCAGTTTGTGGGTCAAAGCTGCATAGCTTGCCACGAAACCAGCCACCGCCGCCATCCTCCCTGTGCATCCACTCAATACATACATTGCTGCCTAGTAAGCTGCTGCCACCGAGCTGCTGCGAGTACTGCTGCAGAAGAGTGCCCAGCGGCTGGGCCTGCACGCACAGGAAGGAGCAAACCCTCAGCTTGCTGAATGAATGGCATGTTGGTTCATTCACCAGCCATCAAGACATAAGCCATCTGACTCGATGGAGGCTTGTCTGTTCAGTGTAGTGCTACGGCAGACCGCATGCACACCGACTCAGAAGCAGCTGCCCTGTCACCAGCTTGCTGCTCAGCTAGTATCTGACACCTCACCACAAGGTCCTCAGCCAGCATGCGGTCCAAAAGAATATCAAATAACGCAGACAGTTTTACAGCAGTGGAGGCCTGCTCACCTGACTGTGCCAGCCTTGGAAGCTAGCTGGCAGCTGTTGTATGGCGGCCTCCGCTGCTTCTTTGCTACAACCCGGTATCTGGGGCCCTCCTGCATGCCCCTCAACCCAATCATGTAAGCCCCAAACTTGTGGCGCTTCTTTGCTGCCACACCCAGCTGCTGCAGGAACGGCTGCACGGCTGTGCTGCTGATGTGGCGTGCTGGGCTGCTGTTGTGTGCTGCTGCAGAGGCACTGTACATACAGCATCTCAGACTCTGGGTGTGTTCCTGCAATGCAAGGGGCCCCGAGCAGGACAGGGTCGCGACTTTGCTTCACCATGTACAGCAGGATAGTGCTCTACAAGGGCAACCAAAATCTGACTGCACTTGGTAAATATATACAATGAGGCCATGATCACAGAGACGTGCATCTGTCGCAAGAGTGAAACTCCATATGAGTCCCAAGACTAGCACACAGAGTCCCATGCCAGGTCACTGCTGTGTGGATAAGTAATAGCTCCTTGAAGTGAGGTTACCTGGCAGCAACAAGCCATGCTTGACGCCATTCGCGCCTCTGCAGGTGATATACAG
>NSMO01000347.1:0-15192 GCA_002588565.1 Coelastrella sp. UTEX B 3026
GGGCCAGCTGGTGTTGACGGTTCAGGGTTGCGTGCTGCTGTTGTGAGACATCATGCGGCGACCAGGGGCAGGAGGCACTCACTGGATGAGCTCAGTGAGGATGATGTTGTGTTTGAAGCAGACAATCAGGTACGGATGGAGGTGGACTCGGGTCTGGCGCTGCTGCATTGTGTTGGTCGCCAGCTGCTGTATGACTGAGGTCAAGTCTTCTTGGTTGTTTGGCCTCTCTGCGCAGATGCTGCTGAAGCATATATGTTTGCGTTCTGCTGGCTCAAATACTCAGTGGCACTTAGCAACCGCTATGACGCACATCAACTTGCCTGCGCTGTACAAGATGGACATGTGTACAGCCATGAGTGCGCACTGGTTGATACAACAACACAAGCTTGTCAAGTGTGAGACACCATTCCTAACATGTGCATCTGCTGCTGTCTGGAAACACAGGGCCACAGCTTTGAGGTAGAGATTGAGCACGATGACGCCTTCGCTGCAGCAGCTGGCTCGCCCACCATGAGTGATGTCTGGCAGCACATGCAGCACGGCTCAGGGCAGCACCAGCAGCTGCAGGCCATACCAGCAGGCGCCACTGGGGCCATACAGCAGCAGCATTATCTGGACACAATACATGAGAATGATGATGGCGAGGATGTGTGTGATGATGATGAGGATAATGTTGATTGTGTGTGTAGACGGATAGATCAGCAACAACTCAGCTTCAATGTGGGATTCTTCAACAGGGTGAGTGCCTTCTACATGAGACAGGAAAGCCAGGATCCTGTGATGCTGGGTGATGCTGGGTGATGCCGGCTTATGGAAAAGTATGCAGCATGGTGGACAGTCCTGCGAAGCATAGATCTCTGTAGCACAACCTTCGGATCAGTGTAGTGTTGCCCAAACCAGTCCGCTTGTGTGCCCACCAGGGGTCACTGGTATACATTGGTGAACTGCTGTATTCTGTGTTGTGGTCGACTGACTTGCATTGTTTACCTGTGTTATCATTATTGCAGGGTATGCGTAGGCGTGTTGGCTTCCAGTACAATGCTGATGAAGACACAGTTGATGACATTGCTGTGGAGATGTTGGAGAACCTCAGCCTCATGCCACAACAGGTATGCGGGGTGCCCGTGGGCCAGGACTTATACGAACAGCTGACAGTTGTTACCGCAGTGCAGTTCCGTTGCACTGCTGTTTGATTCGGCCAGCTGTCGTGCCAGCGTGTAAAGCACCAGCAGTGTCGGCAGTTTTGCAGATAGAGGTTCGTGCTGAGGCTCCATGTTATGATGCTTGGGCATGTCTGGCATGTACAGGACCTTGAGTTGCTGATGACTCTCCCACCAAGCTCACTAACAACACCTTACTTCTGTTATGTGTGCTTGCGCTCCACACCTAGGCCGACGCGATTGCCAGGAAGATCCGTGCAGCGCTTGAAGCTCTTGGCATGTCACAAGGGCCCACGAGCAAGAACAACAACAGCTGCAGCATTGGCCCTTGCAGTATAGGTCCAGTAGTGCCTTCAGCAACAGCAAGCAGCGCATCAGCAGCAGCAGATATGACGGGCAAGAATGCAGCCATTGCCATTGTAGCCACAGCAGCAGCCAGCGCTGCCATAGAAAGCTGTAACACGCCACAGCAGGGCTCCGTGGATGCAGGCAGTTCGCTGCTGGGTAGCTCAGCAGCAGGGCCAGGCAGCGGCCGCAGCAGTGCTGTCAGCTCATTCAGCAGCAGTGCACTGGATGGGGGGTCAGCAGGCAGTCAGCAGGTGGGGTCTGCTGCTGGGGTACCCAGCCCTGCTGTCGTGACACAGCTGGGTTTTGGCCAGCCGCTGCCCATGTCACGGCTAGGGCCAAACAGTAGCTACAACAACGCTGCAGCTGGTACTGGCGTGGGAGGCGTTGGCGCTGCTGGCAGTTCAGAACAAGCGGGTATACATCCTGTCAGTAACGCAGCAGCATTACATGCGTGCACAGAGCAGTTAGTGCGAGAGCTGTCCATGTTGAATCGTGATCAGGGGCAAGCGCTGCTGCAGTCGCTGCAGGAAGACTTGTTGATACAGTCTATAGCTATGCCTGAAGCAGCTGCAGCAGTAGGGGTAGAGCTGGGAGTCCCGCTTACTAGCCCACAGGCAAGCCCAGCAGCAGATATGTTAGCAGCAGAAGCAGAAGCAGACCATGAGCATGAATGACCTTTTTGCAATGATATCTGTGTTCTGTGGTTTAGCTAATAGCCGCAGATGTCTGGGCTTATGGTTGGTCAGGGTTATGAATCATATGTGTGGGTGTGGGTGGAACGGTAGGTGGGCCATGCTCTTTGTTTTGCATATTGCCTGCCCTGTTGTTCGTTTTGTTACTGGGCTTTAATGGGCATGTGGTGTTGGCAGATGGTTGGTTGGGTACTATAGCATTGTAGGTAGAATGTCGCATGTACATTGTGTGTGAGTGTGTGTGAAGGTGTTTGTATTGCAAGCCCTCAGCTTGTCGTAGGTGCTTGATTTTGTTGTGTGGCTTCTCCAAATAGCAGTCATTGCAGAACCAGCAGCTTTTTCCCTGTGTTTGCATTGCTAGCTTTTTGCAGGTCCTTCCTCGTGGTGGTCATTGCATTCGTTGGGCAGGCACAGCTTCACAGCGTCCGTGATCAGCTTTTGTTGATATGTGTGATATGAATGTATGTTGTTGGGTTTTTTGGTACCTGCTGCGCCCTGCAGCACGGGGCGCATCTGTTTATTGCTTGCCTTCTCATGCCTCCTGTGTACAGACTTGTTTTGAGTTTGTGGCTTGTCTAAGGTCTTCACAGCGACACAGCTTTGATTGGGGTAGCAAACAAAGCAGGGTCTATTGCAGTGTGCAGGACACCGATAGGCAGAAACACACTGCAAACCCCTTTTGGCGCTGGGTGGATGTCGTGTGAGTGCAGCGGCCTCTTGCAGGCTACCATGGGGCATGGTGAGAACGCCACATCATCTAGTCTCTGTTTTGCTTGCATGGCACGGCATGTCACGGCATGGCATACTGGGCTTGAATGGCAGTCACAATTGATTGGCAATGTGTGTACATGCTTACGACATGTTAACCGGGTTTGTGTTTTTATTGCAAGCATGGATTGTGTCGTCACTTGCATGGGTGTTGCATTCACTTACAAACCTGAATGACCTTTGACCATGTTGATTGATGCGCATGTGCAGGCATTGGACTCTTGTTCTAGGAGGGCTTAGCTTCGTTGCTGCTGTTGGTACATTGTTTGTATCAGCATGGTTACATGCACTTGCATGCATGATAGGAGGCATGTACAATGTGTGTTTTACGGACCAAGATGACTCCTGTTGGTTGGCATGCAGCTGCCATCACAATGGGATGATATGCCCCATCGGCATTGCTACCACTGGCAGTTGCATTGTGTGCTGTGTGCATGGTCCTTTTGGGGCTGACCAGTAGTGGTGCAGGTGCATTATACAAGGCCTATGGAGGCCTTATCTTGCTGAGCATGGTGTCTGCACACCAACCTTGGTGCACCATCTGCTATGAGTATGCATGTTGCAGGTTACAAGTGCGGCTGGCTGCATATGTTAGAGTGATCGAGCCAATGCAAATAGGATAGATGCGCTGGCTGCATATGATGTCATGGTGCATGGAGTCTGGTGCTGTATCAGCATGTTGACAACACCACTGTGCTGTTTGTAATTGATTGGCACCTGTTGTATTGATGGTGGAATGTACATGTGCAGTGGGGGCTTGTGACTTAGGACTTTTAGTTTGCTCCTCGCTCTTTCAAGTCAAGTTACGTCTGTTGAGTTTGACTTGTACCGACAGCAGCAGCAGCAGCAGCCACGAACGACCAAGATTCTGCGTTCGTATGGGTGAGGGCTGTAGCCAGCTGCTTTCTCGGCACTGAGGCACCTCGAGCATGGTGTATAACAGTTGTGGCTCCCAGGGGTGTCAGCGCTTCTGTCCCCAGCTGCGTCCTAGCTGCTCATAGAGGCTCACTCACTTCAACAGGAACATTGCTTGTCCCATCCCCAAAAGTCCCAATGGTGTGTGCCGCTGAAGCGGGCAGGCCCAAGACACTGACTAAAAGGTGGTAATATCTGCTTCTAGAGGCTTCGGTGCTTGGTTTGCTGCGTTTTCACATTCTACGACCTCAACCCTCACAGATGTCACAGGGACGCCCCAGCGCATGCTGAGTAACCAGCCACGGGTTGGAGCCTCTACAGCCTGTGTGAGTGATGTGATTCAAGTGTTGAAGTGCTGCGTGGTCCCGTCTGCGGCATTCCTTGCGCTGGTTCTGTCGGTATCGTCTGTGGCGCCTTTGATCACGGTCCTTGGTGTTTATCAAAGTTTGAACCTCACTCTCTGTCTGGCATTCGCCACAGAGGCATCATGTCCCTTTTGGCAACTCTGCCAGCTCCCCGGCATCAGCATACAGCACCCTCACCGCAGCAAGCGCTTCAGGCTCCAGCCTCCACCGCCATCACAGTAGTAGGAGGCAGAGAAGCACCTCCATATCCTAGGCGCAAAGGCTTTGTACCCAGGCGGCAGGAGGACTTCAACGATGGAGGAGCATATCCAGAATTGCCTCTGCTGCAGTACCCCCTGGACATGGGGAGGCCAGACGAGCAGAAAGGCAACAAGACTTTAGCAGTCAGCGTAGACATAAGTGGCAACGCCAACTACGATGCTATCTTGCGGCAGGGAGCTAGGGCCAACAAAATTATTCATTCGGGTCACCAAGCACTGATCCCCAAGGTTGATCTACTCACAAATCCAGAGGTGGGTGCAGCACTGATGCTCTGAGACCAACAACACGCTTTCTGCACTGACAGGAGAAGGCTCTATGGTGGCTGGCAAACCTTGAGCTTGGCCTGCTTTGCACCAAATGTGATGTGAAACGCAGTAGTCGCCGATGAGCGCCCATAAGCTGTGACACATGGCCCTATTTGCACGAGACTGACATGGCCAGGCAGCTCATCAGTGCTCCTTCTTAGCGACAAGCAGTAAGTGCAGCAGGCGGCTGGCTGCACAGGTGCTGTTACCTGACTGTATGTTCTCGGCACTGAAATGCAGCAGGTTTCGCGGACCCACTATCGGCTGCTGCACTTGGCTATCATGTATGTCTGCTTGCAGCACCTGCAGCGCCCTGACGAAGATGAGGTGGATAAGACTGCGAAGGAAACCATGGAGGCCCTCACACGCCGCGTAAACAACAAGTTATCAGCACAGAATCCCAGCACATTGCCAGAGCAGCCAGGTGCAGCAACATATATCAAGTACACACCATCGCAGCAAGGTGCTCAGTACGCATCAGGTGCTAAGCAGCGCATCATCAAGATGCAGGACATGCCAGTGGACCCCTTAGAACCACCGAAGTTCAGGCACACGAAGGTCCCGCGTGGTACTGGCAGTCCCCCTGTGCCTGTGATGCACAGTCCACCTAGGCCAGTGACAGCAGAGGATCACGCAAACTGGAAGATCCCGCCTTGCATCAGTAACTGGAAAAACGCGAAGGGTTACACCATCCCGCTGGATAAGCGTCTGGCAGCAGATGGCAGAGGTCTGCAGGTGGGCCCAAGCATTGCCGAGTTGACAGGCAAAGTCCTGCACAGCCAGCACCTGGTGTGACATGGGCAGTTGGGCGTATGAGAAACCCACCACAGCTGCATGGTTGTAAGGGCGCAATGGCGATGATGGTGATAGCCGTTAGTCTTGAAGTGGTCTCCAAGGAGTCTTCGGCATATCCTGCTGGAGCTTGCTTCATGCTGCAAGGTCATGTTGAAGAGGTCGCTATACAGTATTGCTGGCTGCTGGTGTATGGGGCGGAGGAGCTTGGCGTGTATTCTGGGGCTATTAGGCCTCAGCCAGCCGCTGCAGAGGGTAACTGCTCATAGTTGCTATGTTGCTTTTGGTTTTTGCTGCCGCAGGAGCAAACCATCAGTGACAAGTTTGCTGGGCTGTCAGAAGCCCTGCAGGTAGCAGAGTCGAAGGCTCGTGAGGCCACCGAAATGCGCAAGCAGGTAGCGCTTGAGATGGCACGCAGGCAGAAGCTGGCCAAGGATGAGCAAATGCGCAAGCTGGCCATGCAGGCACGCATGGAGCGCGGCGGGCCAGTAGCAGCAGCGGCTGGTGGTGGTGTAGCAGGCAGGGTGGACACGGGGGGTGCAGGTGCAGCAGCTCCAGCAGGTGCAGGAGTGTACCCGGGGCCTCCACCTGTGTCAGCAGGTGGCGGAGGCTATGGGCGCAGTGACAGGTCACCTAGTCCTGGCAGCAGTGATGAGGAGGACCGGCGACGCGGGGCGCGGGGGGACAGACGAGGTAGAGACGAGTATCAGGAGACAGCTCAGGTGAGCAAGAGGGTGCTGTTGCACCATGTGTTGTCCGCTTGTATCTAGTGCGGTGGTGACAGACATATACTTTCTTAAGTATCGCACTTCCGGCAGTATCTGCGTCATGCAGGTGGCATTGGTACCATCAGTCTCCTACTTCGCCAGTGTGTTGCTGTCATCTGAGTCTTTGCACGGCAGTCATTAACAGCAGCTATGTAGCTTGGAGCAATGGGGGACTTGCTGGTCAGGTGCCCTGCCCCGCAGAGGCTGTTTGTGCAGCTTGATTACAGTGGCCAAACCTGCTGCCTACTGTTGGCTGTGGTCCTGCAGGAACGTGAGGAGCGGCGGCGTCGTGATGAGATTCGTGAGGAGCGCCGCCGGGAGCGTGAGCGTGAACGACGCTTGGAAGCCAAGGATGGCCACGGCCCCAGCAAGAAGTCCAAACTCACACGCGACAGAGAACGTGATGTGGGTGAGAAGATTGCCCTGGGCATGGCTAATGTTGGTGCCACTAGTGAAGTGCAGTATGACACCAGGCTGTTCAACCAGGAACAAGGCATGGGTACAGGCTTCGGTGCCGAGGACAGCTACAACTTGTACGACAAGCCGCTGTTTGCAACTCGGGACAGCAACCTGTTCAAGCCTGTGCGTAACAAGGATGAGGAGTTGCACGCCAACCTTGGTGGTGATGGGGATATCCGCACTGAGAAGTTCAAAGCGGATCGTGGCTTTGCGGGCACAGAGGGCGGGCCAGGGGGCAGGGGTGGTGGCGGGGTGGAGTATGAGTCAACAGCACAGGAGGCGGATCCCTTTGGGCTCGAGCAGTTCATGCAAAAGGTTGATAAGGGTGGCAGGAAGACACTTGATGGCATTGGTTCACGCGGGGGGATGGCAGCTGGTGCTGGCGGTGGGGGATACGAGGGGGAGGGGCATGGCAGCAGACGCATGCAGTTCACATCAGGCTCTGGCAGATGAGTTGTGCTTCAATTGCATAGTGTGAATCAATGACTGGCTGAGTCATGTTGCTTTCTGTGTTGTATCCCTATGTGTCAGGATGATGTGCCGGCCATGGAGGTTGGGGTGCGTGGTTGGTGGTGGATATCTTCTCGTGGGCAGATGGTGGCTATGTGCTGTGACGTATGGGATTGACATGGCATTGGCACGGTATCACAGCTTGTCGCACGCTGGCCTGTGGTCTTGACTTGTGGCTGTGGGTCTTGCTTTCAATCTCTGCTGCTTGGCAATCATGCTGTTGGTACCCAGGTCATGTGCTGTATGTCCGACAGCCATTTGCCCTGCCTGTCCGTTGTTCTGTTGTCAAGTGGCACCTGCGTGACGGCTTTTGGGCACTGATGTGACAGTGTGTGGGTGACAGTTCGGTGTAGAACCCGGTGACAGTTTTTGAATTCTGGGACGTGCGAATGAATAGACTTGCTGCCCTGCATTGTGGCGTTGTGGTCGTAGGTGCTCTGTTGTCACTGTATGACGCATGTAGGTTTGCTGCTCTGCTCAACGAGAGTATGCCTCACGAAGCTTGCGACATTGCTTGCTCTTGCAGCTTTACCACAAGCGTTTGCGAATCACTCTAATGTTTCTCAGCCTGGCCAGAGTTACAGATGCTTTTCTTATGGAGCCGGTAGCATCGTTGATCACTTTGCTCAATCACCCGGCCTACAGTTTGCTCGGTTTCAGCTTGTGCAGATTTCAGCGTTCTAAGGCCTGAACCCTCAGGGGGGCCCCCACCATGGCACCCTGCTAATTCTTGGTCGAAGACTGCTGTTGTCAAGGTACCGCTACATCATTTGTCACCAATTGCCCTCCTATTTGAACGTTTTTTGCCCAGAATCGCTTTCATGCGTTCGCGAGGTCAGGTCCCGAATCACCTAGTACTAGCCTTGGCATCTACTAGCACTTAGTGGACCCGACTAGACGGGATTCATGCTGCCAGTTGGCTTACATTGAAACACCTTGTTGTGAAGCTGCCCCTTCGTGCTCCAGTCTGTGGTGATACATTACCGTGCTGGCTTCGCATCCATGCGCAGCATGCTCTCTTGGGCCAATGCCTATGGCTGTGGTATCAGGCCGGCATAGACTTGATGGAGATTCTACGTGTTTGG
Source organism: Coelastrella sp. UTEX B 3026 (assembly GCA_002588565.1). Taxonomy (NCBI): domain Eukaryota; kingdom Viridiplantae; phylum Chlorophyta; class Chlorophyceae; order Sphaeropleales; family Scenedesmaceae; genus Coelastrella; species Coelastrella sp. UTEX B 3026. The sequence goes on from NSMO01000347.1 coordinate 8,428, forward strand.
TTGGTTCCTGGGTCGGTCTCTGGCCATATCACGATCAGGCGCGGGTGACAAAAGCAGCATACAGTGTAGGCAGTTGAGGCCCAGCAGGGGGTTCTTGCGGCCAAGCATGCCAATCGCGCAGTCAGATCCTTTCAAGGTGCAGGAAATCAGCCACTTGAAAAGGCAGTCAAGAGCAGCAGAAGCTTTGGAGCTGCTGAAGCGGGTTGCACTACAGGTCCAGCCCATCATGCGCAAACGCCAGTGGACGGTCAAAAAGCTCAGCGAGTTTATACCCAAAAGCAACAACCTGCTGGGCTTGAATGTGAACAGAGGGGCAGAAGTCAAGATACGTTTGCGACCTCCAGGCCAGGAAGACAGCTTCTATTCCTGGAATCACATTCTGGGGACCATGCTGCATGAGCTGTGTCACAACAAGATTGGGCCTCACAATGCAGGTAGACAGTTTGATGTCATGCGACTATGCACTGTGCCTGCTAGCTCATGATGGTGCGCCTGTAGTCCTTTGAGGGCACCTCGGCAGACCTCATGGCAGTGGGCTGTGACAGCAGCTGACACATGCTGTCTCTTGATGCACACAACATCAGCTACTGCCCAGCACAGCAGCTGCAGATTCTTGCCCTGCTAACAGTGTTATATAGCTGCTATGTCAACAATACAGCTGCCGTAATCACAGCAAGCTCACAGACGGAATCTTTATCAGCAGAGCACTGGCAGGCTTGCACTGTGAAGCCCACATGGAGCCTCTGTGCTCAGCAGCAGCTGACTTCTACCATCTGGTCCCTTGTCCTGCAGCATTCTACAAGCTTCTCGACGAGCTGTGGACCGAAGCAGAAGATCTGATGGATCGTGGCATCACTGGCACTGGTCAGGGCTTTGATGCAGCATCAGTAGGCAGGCTGGGCTCACACTCATTCATACCAACACACAACCCACCAGAGCATAAGATGGCAGATGCTGTACGCAAGGTGAGAATGGAGATGGGCCTTTGCTGGCTCAGTAGACTGCAACCTTGACTGGGGTACAGATATCAATACATATAGTGTTTGCTTGCTGTGGTGTTAGCAATACAGTTGACGTTTGCTTATTGCACGAGTTGCAGCTTTCTTGCATGGCATCATCTGTGTATGGGCCCTTGTACACACACATGACTTCTGCCGCCTGCCAATCCTAGCGCACAATGCACTGCTGCTGTCCACGTGGTCTCAGGCTGCTGAAGCTCGTGCCCAGAAGGCCGCCATCATGCCAGCAGGGCCACAAAAGTTGGGTGGCAGCGGCTCATTCAGGCACATGACACCAGCACAGGCAGCAGCTGCAGCAGCTGAGCGGCGAGCTCGTGACAACATGTGGTGTGGGGCGGAACACAGCGCTGAGCAAGTGGAGCAGGAGTTGGGCAGCAGGGATGCTTCACCAGCTGTCAGCACAGCAGCACCAAATGGAATGGCAGCAAACAGTTCAGTAGCAGCTGCAGCAGTGGCTGCAGTGAGTTCAGCTGCTCAACACAGGGGGGGTACAGCAAGGCCTGTAAGGCTAGGTGGTAGCAGCAAAGCCGTGAGTGGTATGCAAGTGAGAGAGGTACCTGCTGCTGGTGTCAGGGATGGCAGTTCAGGAGCTATGGCTGCCGCTGCTGCCACAGCAGCTGCAGGGCAGGCTGCACTCCTGCGTCAGCAAACACAGCAAGACATCTACCTGCAGCAGCAGTGGCAGGCGCGCGTGCAGCAGCAACGGGGACAACGGCAGGGCAAGAAGCGGCCTGCTGCTGAACCTATAGACCTAACACTCAGCGATGACGAGGATGGTGCTGCTGAGAATGCTGCTGCTGTGCCAGCAAACATAGCAGGTGCCGGAATCGGCATCACCACAGCTGCTGCTGTACCGCAGCAGCCCTGCAGCTGCCCCTGTTGCAACCCTGGGTTTGCTGAACTAGAGGGCTCAAAGGGGTCGAGCTTTGCTGCAGCAGGGACTCCCGCTGCTGCTGCTGGTGGTGGTGGTTCAGCAGCATCGTTCCGAGTATGGTGTGCCAGGAGACGTCAGTGGCTACAAGAGCAGCAATTGCTGCCGAGGCCGAGAGCACCAGAACATGGGACTGGTCCGCCCGGTAGCAGTAGACCTGGTGTGGGTGGGTCAGCTGCAGTGGTTGGCGAAGGTGAATGGGTGTGTCCTGTGTGCACACTTGTTAACAAGCCGCTGGTGTTGCAGTGTGAAGCATGCTTGACACAAAGAAATACAGTGTAGGTTTGACTGATAATGGAGTGTTGTATGCACCAGGTGCAGCCGACTCATGGCATCCTATGTTCCAAGCTGTTGGTTAGAAACGTTTCAAGTTATTGTACAGCAATGACAACTTGTGCAGGGCAATAGTGCTGAGATTTTGTGAAAGTGACTGGGCCATGCAACTTACAAGATGTTCTGGCACAATAAATGCTATGCATTGCGTGGCACGTGGCAGCAGCAGCACTGCTGCTAGGCATGTACTACACTACTACCAGATTTGGCAGCAGCGTCGTGCAATTGACTGCTGACCATTGGCAACAGGAATGACCTGGTTGCTCAGGCTTACTACAGTATGCCCCCGATCCTTTATGATGGCGTGGTAAGCACTTCTAGCATCATGCGGCAAGCCATGTGCCGGCCACGTGCTTCAACTGCTGCTTGAGTTCGCACTGCTGCTGGGTTGATTCGGCATCATGACCCTCGCCAATGCATCGCAATGGTGCTAACTCTCAGAGTCTTTTGCCGTGTGCTCAGGCCTAGCACGCTTTGCGATTCTCGCACGTCCTGCAAGAGTGACTGACCCCTCAGGTCCTGAGCAAGCAAAGCATCCTACACCTACTACACACGCTGCTCCTGACAGTACAGCACGGACTCCAACGTAAAGCAGATGCAGAATGGATCACCGATGTATAGAAGGATCCCTTAATATCTAGCTTTCACAGTCTCAACCATCGATGAGCAAACTCTTGTCCTGATTCTGCAGTGCAGCAAGGAAACCACGTGACGATGTACCGAACGCTCAGTACAAGCAGCGCAATGCGTGCTTCGTGTGTGGCAGTATGCCTGGGGCTCGCAGTAGGCATAGCAGTACTGGCAACCTCAGCAGTGTCAGCAAGGATGCCACTGGCAGACGCCCTGCAGGCAGCAGGGAGCTCAGCAGGCTCACAGGCTGCATTCAAGCTTGACACGAGGAACATCATTGGGCTCACTATTGCTTTTATGGTAAGGATGCAACCTCCGCATAGCGGTGGCAGTTGCTGTATGGGACTGTGACCCGTGTGCCTCAACAGCAACTGCAGTCACTGGTCCCTATTGCCTTGCTGACGCTGCCTTGTTACGCATACCATCCAGCTATTTTGCTGTGAAGATTGATCAACTGATGAGCTTCCGCCTCCACCTCCCTCAATGTGCTGTCGCACTGCTTCCTCACAGGTTGCCTCCATGGCTGCCTCAGCAGGAGTTGGTGGTGGGGCCTTCTTCGTGCCCTTAGCTATGGTCTGCTTGAATTTCAGTGAGTTGCTGGCTAACTAGCACTTGCGCTGGGGCACTGGCCGTTTGCTGCATGCCGGGACAGCTGGGTTCGATGCTGAGGATGAAGTCTTGCTAGGCAGGTGCCCCGCATACTGCATTCCGTGCTATCAAGCGCATGACTTATACATCCACAGCACAATGACATGCTTGCAGGCTTGTCATACGTGCGACAACAATGTTTTCTGTTTGCACCATGTACAAGCTGTCTTCCAATCGTCCCGAACCTATGCTGCCGCTGCTGCTGCAGGTCTCAAAGAGGCAACAGTACTGTCACAGGCCTGCATTACTGCAGTATCAGCAGCCAGCATCGTGTTTAACTTGCACAAGAGACACCCTGTATACCCTGCCACAAAAACCCTGATAGACTATGAGATGCTGCTCACATTCACACCACCACTATTGCTGGGTGTCAGCGTCGGGGTTGTCTTTAACGCCGCCTTCCCAACATGGCTGATCACAACTCTGCTCATCAGCATGTTGGCCTTCATGTCTGTCAGAACAACACAGAAAGGGCTCAAGCAGTGGAGCACTGAAAGCAGACGCAGGCAGCAACAAGCAGCTGCAGAGGAGGCAGCTACAATTACCGCAGCGGTAGCACCGGGGCCCCCTGCTGCCCCGGGGTCAGCAGAGTCACCAGCAGTAGCCTCAGCTCAACAATCAGTCAACCCTGCGGCTGTAGTGGTGATAACTGAAGTTCCTGATGCTTCTGCCAGCAAGCCCAGGCAGGCGCCGTACCCGGTGTCCATGCTGTTGGGTGTAATGTTTCTGTGGGCGGGCTTCTCAGCATTGCAGCTGCTGCGGCAGCGGACGGAGCGATGCTCAGCTGCTTACTTTGCAGTATGCATGCTACAGGTGAGACAACAGGCCTGTGTTAGTGAGCGGATGGTCATGGTAACTCCTCTTGCGACCGCTGTCTTGTGTGATTTATTAGGCAGTCGCAGCCAGGATGAAGCTTCTGAATATGCCACCATTGATTCAAAGCAGTTACCAGTGACCTCCAGATTCTGGAAGCGCGTATGTGACATGCATGATTGCGCAGCTGCAGCAGTTTGACATGTGATCCTCCTGAGGTGCCGTAATTGTTGCTGCCGTCTGAAGCCGGTATTGTCTTGCATGCCATGTTTGCAGGTCCTGTTTGGGGCTGGCTGCAGTGTGCTGTTTGCCTACTACTGTGTGGCCAGGCCAGCACGCCGGCACGCCGCCACAGACCTACACCAGCCCCTTCTGGTTGGCAACAGCACGCAGCAGATGGTGGAGCAGCAGCAGGCCCAGGAGCAGCAGCGAGTTGAGCAGCAGCAAAGCATGACTAGGCTAATCATCACAGCTTGTAAGGTGGCAGTTGCTGGTGTAGTAGCTGGGCTGGTGGGCATAGGCGGGGGGATGATCATGGCTCCAATGTTACTAGAGAGTGGTGTCCATCCATTGTCTACTTCAGCCACATCAAACATACTTGTGTTCATGTGCAGCAGCAGTGCAACTCTGGCCTTTCTGCTAGATGGCAGGGTCAATGCACAGTATTCTGAGGTCTACTGTGTGGTCTGCGGGTTAGCGTCGTTGATTGGGTTGACTGTGATGGGCAAGTTGGTTGCAAAGTCAGGGCGGCCATCAATCATTGTGTTGTTGCTGGCTTTCATCATGGGTAGTGGGGCCTTGTGTAGCGGTGTGTTTGGTTACATAGATGCATGGCATCAGGCACAAGAAAGTGCTGGGGGTTTCAAAAGTGTCTGCCCACAATGATGCAGTGTGTTGTATGTGTGCCACGGGAGGCCCGGGAAATGTCCAATAATGCGCGCACAGGCAGGCGCCTTGCCAGGGATCGGGTTTGCATTGTTGATTGGTGGTATGTATGATGACAGCACTGCAAAGCATAATGGCTTCGTTTGATTGAAGAGTGTCTCGCCGAACCTGCAACCTGCAGATGTTGGAGCTTACCTTGCTGTTCTTGTTCTTGAATTTGTATCACGGCATGCCAGCGAATGTGTCCTGCTCGCCCGTGTGCTGAATTGCGTGTCTGCGGCCGCCCGTGGCAATCGTGAGATGAGGAGTTTGGTTCGTGCTTGCCTGCATCATGCTGAGTGTTCCTGGACACGCTGACGTTGTGCTTGAGGGCGGTTGCGATGTTCTGGCCTTCTTGAACCATCCGGAAGACCAGGTTCCAGCAGGCCCAGGTTCCAGCAGGCCCTTGCCCGGCGCCCGGATAGGGTAGCACGTTCTCGCTCCGCGCCCACGGCACCTAGCCCAGCACTGTGCCTGTACCGCTGTCTTCGCTTTGAGATGCAATCAGGTGTGATAGAATAGCAGGTTTGTGGCATTTTTGCTTGCACCCTGTCATATGCTACCGCAGCATAAAAAGGCTTTTGACAACCCGGCATTGAAGTGAACCTGAGTGAGGCTTCGAGTTAGCCGGTCCGTCCAGTTGCCGGAATCCACCGTCCCCCGAGGGCCCGAGATTAGTGCATCGAGCCAACCGCAGTACGTGACGGGCGAATCTGACATTCCACGCGTGCGCTGAGCTTCGTTTGCCGGATAAGTAGCTGACTCCATTGTTATTCCGAGCTCGGGGCGCAGGGCCGATCTGCACTGGCAGGGCCTGTCACGTACCCCAAAAACCCATGACCCCGGTCGCAAACGAGCAGTCGCTGTACTACCGCGGCAGCGGTGCCGCACACCTGCTGGTCACACCTGCCCACCAGGACACCGGACGGTCCGGACCACAATAACACACCAGTGTCAACTACAGACACTGGTCCTTTGATACCGCAACCTTTGACCAACACCCTAATGCCAAGCAGCCACAACAATTGTGTTCTGTTCACCAAACTCGACCTGCCAGTGGTGACGTCAATATGAGCGCATAATGCTGAAAGCTACGGTTAGTGCAGCAGGATCCGCCCATGCGCATGCACAGGAGGACACGACATAGCCGCTTTTCAAACTACCACCACAAGGATGCGCTGATAGCAACTGGCTCTGATGGTGATTAACACAATCATAACCGAAGCTGCTTGTAGAGCTGTGACCAGAGCGCCCTTACGACAATATCGCACAGCAGCACAATGGCCCAATCCACTGCTGCAGATGATAAAGCTGGCCGCCCCCCGGTCATCATACTGCACTATTGCAGACTCCAGCCACACGTCTGGGCAAGTCTGCACCTAGTGACTCCCATTGCACAGGAAAAGAAAACATGCTTCTACCGCTTTGCGAACACACCCATGCATGGTGCATCACTTGCCTCCACAT